>SJYC01122972.1:0-10842 GCA_006408675.1 Madoqua kirkii
TTGTATTTATCTCTATGAAATGCTTAAATTAAGAGGAACTATTAAGTAGCAATTGTAGAATAGAGCCTGAAAATTAAATGTGTGTGATTGTCTAAGACACATGTCCTATCAATAATCATTGATTTAATATGAGAGTATCACTTCAAATATGCCTATACATTAAAATATATATTTGCAATGACATTGTATTAGGATATTACATGCATGCCAGAGGAAAACTCAAATTACTATTTACCACTTTAATCTATCCAGAAAATAATATCATTTTTAAAGAGTTTGCCTGATTTTAAGGAGAGATTTTCAGTAGGTATTGACCAAGTAAGAGTTTGTTTTCCTATTACAATGTAAAAGTGCATATGGCAAGAATTTTCCTGTTCTATTTCTAAATGAAAGAGAAACAGGAATACATACATTGAAAATAAATAGCAGACACACACATGCATTATTATACATATCTATACATTGTTAATAGACTCCATTTATTATAACATATCTTTGAATCATTTATCATATTTAAAGAAAAAATTAATAAAATAGGGATTTTTAGAAAGACTGAAAAAGACGTATTTTGTTTTAAATATCTACTTTGGTATTACGGCAGCTAACCTCGAGATGGCTTCCAATGACCCACTCTCTTTCTCTCATTCATAACATTCTTCCAGATTGTGTCATGGCTGGTCTGTGGTGGCATGAATATAAAATGGCAAAGGGATGGTATATCACTTCTGAATTAGGTTATAAAAAGACACTGCAGCTTCCCTTTAGTGCAGTCTTTGTCTTTCTCCCTCCCACCTCTCTCTGTCTGCCTCTTTCCCTCCCTCTGGAGAGAGCAGGTGCCATGCTGCCTTGTGAAGGCATAAAGGTCTCTGCCAGCAACCGAGCAAGTAGGCTTGAGGGTGGGTCCTCCAGCCCCAGTCAAGGCTTCAGATGATGCAGCCCTGCCCGACATCTTGACTGCAAACTCATGAGAGATCCTAAGATTAAACCACTCCAATTTCTGACACACAGAAAGTGTGAGATAATGGATATTTGTTGTTTAAGATACCAAATTTGTGGCAATCTGTTACACAAAAATGTGAAGATAAGATGATTTGAAGATCATGGATGTAAATGAAGCTACAACTCTTGTGTGTGTTTTCTTTTAAATTTAATAGTAGTTTTAGACAAAAACTTTAATAAACCATACATTTTCTTTCTCACATGGTATCTTTTGTTTGCTTATTCAGAGGTCAATTTGCACAATAATAGATTCACAAAGTTTTTAGTGGCTTAAAAAGTCTATATATTAAGGCCCATCTTATCTGTCTGGTCTCATGTCTAACTTTGGTGATGACATCTGTCCCTTGACAAGTGTTAGTCACTATATCCCTCCCTTTTATGAAAACAGATTTGTGAAATATATCTAGACTTTTGAGGAGAGTCTACATTTGTGAAGCAAGAGTTACTACTGATATTCAGTAGGAATTATTCACAAGTAAATTCTCCTCTGAGCTTGCTTTCCTTATCAAGGTTTTGATGTATAAATATATATCAAAAGCTTTTAAGCACTGCAATTCATTTAGCACAGCCTCTACTCTCCTCAGCTAACCAGGAATCATTTAGAAAGTATAGTCATCTATTTTGCTCTCTCCTATAATTTTTTTTAATGTTGTATTTGTATTGCTACATTTCTCTAAATACACAAGCTTCTGCAATGTGCTTCTATTTTACTTTTAAAGATATTTAGTGAAACAGTAGCACTGAAAGGCCAAAAGTTACCTCTAAGCTAAAGGTCAGACATGACAATGCTTGAAAATAAGAAAATGTCCAAATAACAAAAACTTCACCCTATAAGATAAGTGACCTTTTTTCAAATGATGGCAAAATGTGAGAAGTTCTTTTGTGCTAAAACTACAGTGCACAAGGCTAATTGATTAAATATGTTGTACTAAAACAAGACTTGTTACACTATTTAAAATAAAACAAATTGCTATATAAATTTTATATGAAATGGAATTTTGCAAGTTGCTCATATGTACCTTGTGAGAGTTTGTAAATTAAGAAAGCTAATTAAAATTTTTCTCCTGGAGGCTGATCTAAAAGTATAAACATATATATTTGTTCTTTAGTTATTACAGAGAAACTACAGCAATGAGCTGGGATAATAACATTTGTATTACTTAACCCTTTGATTAATCTCTATCACACTAGAAGCATGAAGAAAATGGATAAGGTAGAGATTGTACAAGAGAACCCAAAGGTGGTCAGCTGCCAAGTGTAAAGGAAGCTGAGAATTTAGTTGTAGAAATTGTATGCCCACATGCATATATATCCATTAGAAAATAATGTGGGGTTTTAAATATAAGTAAATTTCTGTGAAAAATTCTGTGGTTGCTAGTCTCCACAAATCTGCTCACCTACCCAAGTAAAGCATATTCCTCAATATTCACAGCCTTTTTGGACCCTTATAAATCTGGGTTTGTCCTGTGGTTTTCTAATAAAGAATATAATGTGTTAAAAGGGGGTACAATGTGACATATAAACCAAATTATCTAATTAAATATTCAGATTGCTCATCACATAAAACTTTTATCTGAAAACACATGAGAGACCCACAGCAAAAACATCTCAGCTGAACCCTGTCAGACAACAAAACTATGAGATAACATGTTTTTGCTTTATACCATTACATTTTGGATGATTTGTTAAACAGAAATAGACAGCTGAGACTATTTTTGTTTGGAAACAAAACTTGCTAAGAGAAATATGTTGACCAGTGACAGATGAAATACACAGTAGAAAAGATTGGATTATCATTCACTGCTAAAGGGCAAGTTCAGTTGAAACAGAATTTTTGTGACTTTTTAAAAATGTAGAATTATAGGAGCTCAGCCTGGAACTTATTTCTAAAATGGCTATAATGTGAGAAGATCAGGTTAGCTATGTGTAGAGGCTATGTGATAGTTACCCTTCAGTTCAGTTGAGTTCAGTCTCTCAGTCATGTCTGATTCTTTGCAACCCCATGAACCACAGCACACCAGGCCTCCCCATCCATCACCACCTTCCGGAGTCCACCCAAACCCATGTCCATCCAGTCGGTGATGCCATCCAACCATTCCATCCTCTGCCGTCCCTTTCCTCTCCTGCCCTCAATCTTTCCCAGCATCAAGGTCTTTTCAAATGAATCAGCTCTTCACATCAGGTGGCCAAAATATTGGAGTTTCAGCTTCAACATCAGTCCTTCCAATAAACACCCAGGACTTATTTCCTTTAGGAAGCACTGGTTGGATCTCCTTTCAGTCCAAGAGACTCTCAAGAGTCTTCTCCAACACCACAGTTCAAAGGCATCAATTCTTCTGTGCTCAGCTTTCTTTATAGTCCAACTCTCACATCCATACATGACCACTGGAAAAACCATAGCCTTGACTAGATGGACCTTTGTTGGCAAAGTAAGTGTTTGTAAAATCTAAGATTAGATCGCTTGTGTCATGGATGTATAGCTATCCTGAAACATGAACTTGAGTAATTTAATGACAGAAGACATATTTTTAGTGTGGAAATACCATTACATAGTAGATACAATGTAGATTTTATAGTTAGTTGTCTCAAGTCCAAACCACTCACCAGCTATATAAAACTGAGTGAGAAATAGAATATATCAACAGCAAGGTATCTATTCATGCACTTTTCCAATTATACCAGTTCATCCCAAGTTAAAGCCTATCTTGAATTATAACAGTATAAATTTACTTTGTCTCTTTCAGAATTTTAATTACAAGGAGCATTTATAGCATACAACTGTATGCTATATACTGTGTCATGCTCTTCCAGGCTCCCTTGACTCAATATTATATTGGCATGGTCAAAAAGTACATTTCAGTTTGCCATAACATGTTAGGGGGAAAAAATGAATAAACTTTTTGGCCAACCCAATATTTGTGAACTTATCCACTTTTCTCCCATAGAGTTGTAGTTAAGTGATTGTTCAATGTTTTATTAAATTCAAGTAGATATTCACATTATTTATTTTGTCAGTAGAAATCTATTATTTCCTTTTTTACTGTTATTAATAATCTTATGATAAACTTTCATGAATAAGTCAGATTGTACATGTACATATAGAATTCTATTGAAAAAAAACTGCCAAAAGAATATGTCTATATTTAAAGACAATTAAAAAATAGAAGTAGGTTTTGAAAGTAGTGTACAAATTAAAAACTCTTCAAATAGTATTTAAGACATTTAATTGTTCCCTAGCCTTAGCAACATCGAAATTTCTGTCTAACATTCTAAATGTTAGATATTTTAATTCAGTTCAGTTCAGTTCAGTTCAGTCATTCAGTCATGTCCAACTCTTTGGGACCCCATGAATCACAGCCTGCCAGGCCTCCCTGTCCATCACCAACTCCCAGAGTTCACTCAGACTCATGTCCATCGAGTCGGTAATGTCATCCAGCCATCTCATCCTCTGTCGTCCCATTCTCCTTCTGCCCCCAATCCTTCTCAACATCAGGGTCTTTTCCAATGAGTCAACTCTTCTCACAAGGGAGCCAAAGTATTGGAGTTTCAGCTTCAGCATAAGTTCTTCCAAAGTACACCTAAGACTGATTTCCTTTAGAATGGACTGGTTGGATCTCCTTGCAGGCTCAGGGACTCTCATCTTCTACAAAACCACAGTTCAAAAGCATTAATTCTTTGGTGCTCAGCTTTCTTCACAGTCCAACATACATCCATACATGACCACTGGAAAAACCATAGCCTTGGCGAGAAGGACCTTTGTTGGCAAAGTAATATCTCTGCTTTTTAATATGCTATCTAGGTTGGTCGTAACTTTCCTGGCAAAGTGTAAGCATCTTTTAATTTCATGGCTGCAGTAACCATCAGCAGTAATTTTGGAGCCGCTGAAAATAAAGGCTGACACTCTTTCTGTTTCCTCTTCTATTTCCCATGAAGTGATGGGACCGGATGCCACTATCTTCGTTTTCTGAATGTTGAGCTTTAAGCCAACTTTTTTGCTCTCCTCTTTCACTTTCATCAACAGGCTTTTTAGTTCCTCTTCACTTTCTGCCATAAGGGTGGTGTCATCTGCATATCTGAGTTTATTGATATTTCTCCCAGCAATCTTGATTCCAGCTTGTGCTTCTTCCAGCCCAGTGTTTCTCATGATGTATTCCGCATATAAGTTAAATAAGCAGGGTGACAATATACAGCCTGAGGTACTCCTTTTCCTATTAGGAGCTAGTCTGTTGTTCCATATCCAGTTCTAACTGTTGCTTCTTGACCTGCATATAGGTGTCTCAAGAGGCAGGTCAGGTAATCTGGTATTTCCATCTCTTTCAGAATTTTCCACAGTTTATTGTGATCCACACAGTCAAAGGCTTTGGCATAGTCAATAAAGTAGAAATAGATGTTTTTCTGGAATTCTCTTGCTTTTTCAATGATCCAGAGGATTTTGGCAATTTGATCTGTGGTTCCTCTGTCTTTTTAAAACCAGCTTGAACATCTGGAAGTTCACAGTTCACATATTGCTGAAACCTGGCTTGGAGAATTTTGAGCATTACTTAACTAGCATGTGATATTTTAATTACTGATTCTAATTTCCAGTAAGAATACAGCTCTGAAGGTTAGATAATATGTAATATGTCTGTATAACTTTACAGTTCTCCAATTTTTAAACTTTGGTGACAATGAGTAAACCTTTTTCAGAGGAAATATATTCTTGTGGACCACAATGATCAATTACTTCTCAGTTCTAAGCTTTCCTCGTGTTCTCTGCAACTTCTTCTTTCTCAGAATAAGCCAGGTCTACAATAATACATTATGACTTCCAGTCAATACCCATTGGTATTTGTATTGCCCCCCAATAGCAGTCCAATGCCAACTCAGTAACTTTTTATATAAGTCCATTTTCAAGTAAAATTTTTCTCCAATTGGTAGTGAGTAGAGCTCCTCCCGCATTGTTGGGTAGTTAGGTAAGAAGGAAATGCACTCTCCTCAGTCCAATTAGGCATGGCCCTGCTCATCCATGCAAACTCATTTCAAGGAACTATTTTTAGAACTTAAGGCATCTGCCTGAATATTCCTATCCCTGTATTTTTAGTGAGTATCTACTCAACCCACCTTCATTCTGACTCTTCTGAAGTCTCACAGAAGCTATTTATTCCATAAGGAGAATAGGGCTGTGATTTATGTTCAATTATCTAGAACCACAAGAAAATGCCATTGACTGTGGAATAAGAATATAAAAATATTCAAATACTGTTTACTCAGGTCCAAGTCTACCTCTTCCTCCTGTTTATTCCTAAATAAACAACTTTCAGTTCTGCCTGTTTTGCAAATTGGCTCCTTCATTTTTCACTGGAACGTTACCTTCTGTGGGATGTACTGTGACTACTTTCCAATTGTGATTCAATTCTAGATTTAGGAACTCCAATCAGTGAACCAAGTGAATTATTGTTTGGCATCAGGCAGTACAGCAGCAGGTAATAAGGAGGTGAAGAGGTAGAGAGACCACATTGAGCTCTGTCATTGGCCTTAGAGCCAGTGAAGTAAGCTGTCATTTAGTTGGCTACATATGAATTTCTTCACATGCTATTGAGCATAATATTTCCATTTACTAGTCAATTCGGATGAACTTCTTCTCTATCCTTCTTTGACATTACCCAAGAGAGGAAAGGCATTTATGGCCCCAAGTTTATCTGTTATCACTATTTTTTAGGGTAACTTTCCACCAATGAATGCCCTCAGTAACAAGTTAGCAAATTATTTTTCCAAAGGTCTGAAAAGATCCTCTGCATCTTTTGAGATGCTCTACAGTTTTTTAGTTCAAATCCCCTGTGATTTTGCTCAGTACAATATCCAGTTTCTGCCAGAGGTGCCAAAGAACACATCCTAGAGATACTAAACCAGCTGGCAATCAGGTCAGAAGGTTCAAGTGGGACTTTTAGTGTTCAGATTTGCTCAGGGCTCCAGACAAACACATTTTCTTTCTGGTGGGTTTGTGAATTGAGACTAACAGAATCCTTAAGTAGGAAATATGCTTTCACAAAACCCCCCAAAATCTCCCTGTCTTTTGTTCTCTTGTTTAGTTGCAGGGTCAGAAAAGACAGTTATTTATTTCTCATAGTTTGAAGGATATCTCTGTCTTCTCCTAGGAATATAATTCCTCAGAACCTAACACAGTGAACAAGCTGTATAGTTCAGCTGTGTTTATCAGTCAGCCACTACTTGGCAACATGGACTACTTAAATTCTCCTACATTCCTTTCTCCAAGGAGGCAATTACCATGATATCACAAATGCAGGGAACCAACTTATTCCTAATGGTAATCAAGTTCACTAAATTATGCTATGTGCCAGTAAATTGAAATATCCCTGTAGAAAACCATAAATATATACTGAAAATCACTTCACAAAAATGCAAATAGTGTCATTCTGCATTCTGAATAGGTATGAAAATGAACCATTAGTCAAGTCTATTATGGCTCACCAATCACTTCTGGCCAGTTACCCTTCTTGTACAGTCTTTATTATATTGGTTATATTTTAAGTAGAGAGGAGAACCACT
Source organism: Madoqua kirkii (assembly GCA_006408675.1). Lineage (NCBI taxonomy): Eukaryota > Metazoa > Chordata > Mammalia > Artiodactyla > Bovidae > Madoqua > Madoqua kirkii. Next base: position 7,546 of record SJYC01122972.1, read on the forward strand.
TTATTTCATCTTCAAATGTGTACTGTCATTCTCCATGAATGAATGAAAGTTAATGGTCCCACTTTAATCATTTCCTTAATAAGAAGAGTGGTATCATCCTTGTGGAATTCTATTTGCTAAATTTTCCTAAAGAAAAGTACTTGAGAATACAGAGGTTTCCATTCAGCATGCCTAATTTATAACCTACATACCCTCTACCATCTATGTGCCCTCTAGATTTTGTATCTGGACCTGTAAGGGTGCTCCCTGACTCTGCTATAGGACTTCTGCACACTAATTATCCCCCAAATTTCTCACACTACCTCCAAACCATCTGGTCTATGTTTTGGACATCCTGTTGGGAGTTGGGTAAACTGATCACAACACTTCAGTCAATCATTTTTACATTCTATTTTTTTTACCTGAGAGTAAATTTAGTACTATGCTAAGTATTTTCTGTTTCTTATCACACTGATACAAATTCATGTAAGTTTGGCTATCTAAAATGAATTTAACAGGTCACTTTAAGATGTATCATTGAAGGCCATGAGTGGAATATTATGGACTAAATATGTGTGCCCCACCCCCAAATTTATAATCCTCAATAGATTGTATTCAGAGTAGTGGCTTTGAGAAGTGATTAGGTCATGAGGGTAGAGTCCTCACAGTGGGATTGGTGCCCTTATGAGGAAAGACCTGAGAACTTGCTGCTTCTCCCTCACTCCACCATGTGAAAATACAAGACAACAGCCATCTACAAACCAAGAAGAAAGCTCTACTGAAAACCCTGATCTTAGACTTTGTAGCCTCCAGAATTTCCCCTAAAGTCAGGAACAAGACAAGGGTGCCCACTCTCACACTACTATTCAAAACAGATTTGGAAGTTTTAGTCACAGCAATCAGAGAAGAAAAAGAAATAAAAGGAATCCAGGTTGGAAAAGAAGAAGTAAAACCCACTGTTTACAGATGACATGATCCTCTACATAGAAAACTCTAAAGACTCCACCAAAAAATTACTAATCAATGAATATAGTAAATTTGCAGGATACAAAATTAATACACAGAAGTCCTTTGCGTTCCTATACACTAACAATGAGAAAACAGAAATTAAGGAAACTCCCATTCACCATTGCAATGAAAAGAATAAAATACTTAGGAATAAATCCACTAAAGAAACAAAAGAACTACATATAGAAAACTATAAAACACTGATGAAAGAAATCAAAGATGACACAAATAGTTGGAGAAATATACCATGTTCATGGATCAAAAGAATAAATATAGTGAAAATGAGTATACTACCCAAAGCAGTCTATAGATTCAATGCAATCCCTATCAGGCTACCATTGATATTTTTCACAGAACTAGAACAGATAACTTCACAATTTGTATGGAAATACAAAAAATATCAAATAGCCAAAACAATCTTGAGAAAGAAGAATGGACTGGAGGAATCAACCTGCCTGACTTCAGACTATACTACAAAGCTACAGTCATCAAGACAATATGGTACTGGCACAAAGACAGAAATAGAGATCAATGGAACAAAATAGAAAGCCCAGAGATAAATCCACCCACCTATGGGCACCTTATCTTTGACAAAGGAAGCAAAAATATACAATGGAAAAAAGACAGTCTCTTTAATATGTGGCATTGGGAAAACTGGTCAACCAACTATAAATGAATGAAATTAGAATACTTTCTAACACCATACACCAAAATAAACTCAAAATGTAAGACCAGAAACTATAAAACTCCTAGAGGAAAACAGGAAAAGCACTCTCTGACATATATCATAGCAAGATCCTCTATGGCCTAACTCCCAGAGTAATGGAAATAAAAACAAAAGTAAACAAATGGGACCTAATTAATTTTAAAATCTTTTGCACAATGAAGGAAACTATAAGCAATATGAAAAGATAGGCTTCATAGTGGGAGAAAATAATAGAAAATGAAACAAAGGAAGCAAAAATATACAATGGAAAAAAGACAGTCTCTTTAATATGTGGCATTGGGAAAACTGGTCAACCAACTATAAATGAATGAAATTAGAATACTTTCTAACACCATACACCAAAATAAACTCAAAATGTAAGACCAGAAACTATAAAACTCCTAGAGGAAAACAGGAAAAGCACTCTCTGACATATATCATAGCAAGATCCTCTATGGCCTAACTCCCAGAGTAATGGAAATAAAAACAAAAGTAAACAAATGGGACCTAATTAATTTTAAAATCTTTTGCACAATGAAGGAAACTATAAGCAATATGAAAAGATAGGCTTCATAGTGGGAGAAAATAATAGAAAATGAAGCAACTGACAAAGAATTAATCTCAAAAATATACAAACAACTCATGCAGCTAAATACCAGAAAAATAAATGACCCAAATACAAAAAGAGGGAGGCCCAAAGAACTAAACAGGCATTTCTCAAAAGGAGACATACAGATGGAAAAGACATGAAAAAATGCTCAGTATCACTCATTATTAGAGAAAAGTAAATCAAAACAAAAATGAAGTACCATCTCATAGCAGTCAGAATGGCTGCTATCAAAACGTCTATAAACAATAAATGCCGGACAGGGTGTGGAGAAAAGGGAACCCTCTTACAATGTTGGTGGTAATGCAGACTAGTACAGCCACTATGGAGAACAGTGTGGAGATTCTTCAAAAAACTGAAAATAGAACTGCCATACGACCCAGCAATCCCACTGCTGGGCTTCAGTTCACTTCAGTTCAGTAGCTCAGTTGTGTCTGACTCTTTGAGACATCACGAATCACAGCACGCCAGGCCTCCCTGTCCATCACCAACTCCCGGAGTTCACTCAGACTCAAGTCCATCGAGTCAGTGAGGCCATCCAGCCATCTCATCCTCTGTCATCCCCTTCTCCTGCCGCCAATCCCTCCCAGCATCAGAGTCTTTTCCAGTGAGTCAACTCTTCACATAAGGTAGCCAAAGTACTGGAGTCTCAGCTTTAGCATCATTCCTTCCAAAGAAATCCCAGGGCTGATCTCCTTCAGAATGGACTGGCTGGATCTCCTTGCAGTCCAAGGGACTCTCAAGAGTCTTTTCCAACACCACAGTTCAAAAGCATCAATTCTTCGGCACTCAGCCTGTTTCACAGTCCAACTCTCACATCCATACATGACCACAGGAAAAACCATAGGCTTGACTAAACGAACGTTAGTCGGCAAAGTAATATCTCTGCTTTTGAACATGCTATCTAGGTTGGTCATAACTTTTCTTCCAAGGAGTAAGTGTCTTTTAATTTCATGGCTGCAGTCACCATCTGCAGTGATTTCAGAGCTCCCCAAAA
>SJYC01122973.1:0-16504 GCA_006408675.1 Madoqua kirkii
ACTGTGAAGAAAGCTGAGTGCCGAAGACTTGATGCTTTTGAACTGTGGTGTTGGAGAAGACTCTTGAGAGTCCCTTGGACTGCAAAGAGATCCAATAAGTCCATTCTAAAGGATATCAGTCCTGGATGTTCTTTGGAAGGAATGATGCTAAAGCTGAAACTCCAGTACTTTGGCCACCTCATGCAAAGAGTTGACTCATTGGGAAAGACTCTGATGCTGGCAGGGATTGGGGGCAGGAGGAGAAGGTGATGACAGAGTATTAGATGGCTGAATGGCATCACTGACTCAATAGACATGAATTTGGGTGAACTCCAGGAATTGGTGATGAACAGGGAGGCCTGGTGTGCTGCCATTCATGGGGTCGCAAAGAGTTGGACACAGCTGAGCAGCTGAACTGAACTGAAAAAGGATACATTTGAATCCGTTCTAATGAGGTGGATGAAACTGGAGCCTATTATACAGAGTGAGGTAAGTCAGAAAGAAAAATGCCAATACAGTATATTAACACATATATATGGGATTTAGATAGATGACCCTACATGCAAGACAGCAAAAGAGACACAAAAAACAGCCTTTTGGACTCTGTGAGAGAAGGCAAGCATGGGATGATTTGAGAGAATAGAATTGAAACATGTAGATTATCATATGTGAAATAGATCACTGGTCCAAGTTCAATGCATGAGACAAGGCACTCAAAGCTGGTGGACTGGGACAACGCAGAGGGATGGGATGGGGAGGGAGGTGGAGGAGGTTTCAGGATGGGGGACACACGTTCACCCGTGGCTGATTCTTGTTAATGTATGCCCAAAACCAACACAATATTATAAAGTAATTAGCCTACAATTAAAATAAATAAATAAATTTAAAAATAAAGAAACAGAACTATAAGAAATAAATATTTGTCATCTAAGCTGCTCCATCTGCGGTAATTTCATATAGCTACCAGAACTGACAAAGATAGCTAGAGTTGGAAGAAATCACTCTTAAATTTGATAATGTCTTTCTGTTGGAAATCAAACTGTTTTTCCCTTTTTATTTTATTTTTCAATAACTATTTAAAATCCTCATCAGTGATTACAAAGAGTAATCACCTCCATCACCTCCCTATTCTTGTTTATTCTCAGGCAGAGTAACTAAGCTAGCAAACAAGTCACTGTCTCTTGAGTATTTTCTTGGCACTTATTAGCAAGGTTATTAAAAAACAAACAAACAAAAAATCCTGAGATTGGTGGAAAAGCAGGGAGCTGGCTGTATCACAGCATCTATCACTGTCTGGGGTAACAACCCTCATTTAAATGTGTCTCCCTACCACCATACCATCATTGCCAATTTGGGGTTGACAGCGTCTGTGATACTTCTGCTTCAGAAGGTGGAATCTTAAAGAGTCGGACACAACTGAGCGACTGAACTGAACTGAACTGAACTATATACATAGAGGTGAAAAGGGTAGTTTCTCCTCTTAGCCGTAAGTAAGGAAAACTCCTTTTTCTTTACCCACTGAAACAGATTATAGTTTTCTTTCTACCCACAATGATATGCTCACAGAAACTTGTAGTCCCTTGGAATTAGTTGAGAACCCAAATAATCCCTTTAAATCACCATTATCTATAAGTAATATGACCCCCTTCATCCCCTCAGTGTTTATTTTGCAGCAAAAATTAGCCAGTCTTCCACTGTGATTTCTTCACAAAGTGGCCTTTAACAGTCTACTTTCTGGATCCCATGGTCCTCAGGAAATCAATAGTTATCAGTGACTTACTTTTCTAGTAAATATGGGGCTAAAGTGGCCACTGAAGCATGGGAAGGCTTTTGGCAACCAGAAAATCTGATCTTAATTCATTCTCTGCGATAGTCTCATTTTCTCCTTTAAGTGTTCTGTTTTCACCAAAGTGGTTATTAACAACCGGGGAAGAGTATTTTTGTTAATTATTATTCTGCTTCACATTCTCTCTCTATCCACTTAGCAAATTCCTTCTGGTCTAAATCTATTGTCTTTAAATTGCATTGATAAGATTCAAGCCCTTATTCAGCTTCAAGGCTTTTGCCAATTAATTCCAAGGATACAGGGAGAGTAATTCCCCACCCCCCATGCCCCACCCCTCCCCATATCAAATAATGCTGTCACTTTTCCTCTCCTTTCATTTTTAAAAAATATACCACAGCAGGAATGAAAGGCAAGGCAGAATTGTCAAAGCTGACTTGGACAAATCATAGAGCTCACCTCCACTGGTCTATTTGACTACCCTTACAGGAATACTGTGCTGTTTCTATTGTAATTTTATAGTAAATTTTGCTATACAGTGGAGCATGTCCTCTCAGATGCCTTAAGATTATACTTAGGGGCTTCCCTGGTGGCTCAGTGGTAGAGAATCTGCCTGCTAACACAGGAGACCTGGTTCGATCCCTGGTCCAGGAGGATCCCACATGCTGCAGAGCAACCAAGCCAATGAGCCACAGCCACTGAGCCTGTGCTCTAAAGTCTGGGGACTGCAACTGCTGAACCTGAGTGCTGCATCTGCTGAAGCCAATGAGCCTGACGACTATGCTCTGCAACAAAAGAAGCCACCAGAATAAGAAGCCAGTGCACCGCAACTGGAGAGAAACACTTGGTGGCTACACCTAGAGAAAAGATCACGTAGTAATGAAGACCCAGCACAGTCAAAAATGCATAATCTTAAAAAATATTATGCTGGCTAATTTTGGTCTTGTGCATTCTAATGTATCCTAATATAAATTTTAGATTTAGCCTATAAATTTTTGACAAATTGCATTAACAATTGAAATAAAATTGCATTGAACCTATAGGGCAATTTGGGGAGAATGGACATTTTTACAATACTTAGTTTTCTCACTGATTAGCAAAATACTTTTTTTAATCTTTTAAAATGTCTTTCAGTAAAATGAAACATGAATGAGATTAACACCTATTTTTTCTTTCACATAATGACCTTGTTCAGGTTATACTTACCTGTTTTATTAAATACACACATACACTGATAAGTGTGGTTTTTTTTCTTATGAATCTCTGAATGATTTTACAAAGATTGAACTTCTTCTCCCCAAAATGCATATCAGCTAAATTTGCAAATTTATTGGATCAAATTTGTTTATTCTACCACTTTATTTGGCTGTTTCCTCCAGACTGTTGTTCTACCTTTCCATTCACTTTCCAGGGTGTGTCAATTTTATCAGTCTTTTCAAAAAAACAACTTTTGGCTTTGCTGACATTTTTCTATGGTTTATTGGTTTTCTATGAAAAGTTTATTTTTATCTTTTCAACTTCCATTTATGATAAAAAACTCTCCAGAAAGCAGGAATAGAAGGAACATACCTCAATATAATAAAAGCTATATATGACAAACCCACAGCAAACATTATCCTCAATGGTGAAAAATTGAAAGCATTTCCCCTAAAGTCAGGAACAAGACAAGGGTGCCCACTTTCACCACTACTATTCAACATAGTTTTGCAAGTTTTGGCCACAGCAATCAGAGCAGAGAAAGAAAGGAATCCAAATTGGAAAAGAAGAAGTAAAACTCTCACTGTTTGCAGATGACATGATCCTCTACATAAAAAACCCTAAAGACTCCACCAGAAAATTACTAGAGCTAATCAATGAATATAGTAAAGTTGCAGGGTATAAAATCAACACACAGAAATCCCTTCCATCAGTCTTTTCTTTTGACCTGGTTTATGCTTTTTTACTGAATTCTTAAGATGTAAGTATAAAACAGTTTTCAGCTTGCATTCTTTCCCAATGTATGCATTTAAATTTATCAACTCTTCCAAATTCATAAATTTAGGTATATCCCTTCTGTTTCAGTGTCTTTTTGTTGTAGTCAATTTAATTTTTATATTTTAATGTACATTAAAATACCACTTAATTTATGCTTTTAGTTTTAAAACATAAAGTATATGCCTTAACTTCTGAACCTCTAGCGACTTTGCAGTTATGCCTTATAATAAATTAATTGCTGTATGGAGAGGAAATATGTTTTATATGATTTCAAGCCTCTGAAATTTGTTGAAACTTCCTTCACACAATAACACATGATTAGTTCTGTAAATTAATCATTCAAAATGAATGTGTCTTCTGCAACTACAATGTGCTGCATTCCACATATACCAGTTGGGTCAAGTGTATTACCGTTGTTCAGTCCTTAAGTTGTGTTCAACTCTTGTGACTCCATGGACTGCAGCACACCAGGATTCCCTGTCCTTCACTACTTCCTGGAGTTTGCTCAAACTCATGTCTTTGAATTGATGATGCTGTCCAACCATCTCATCTTCTGTCACCCCCTTCTCCCGATACCTTCAATCTTTCCCAGCATCAGCATCTTTTCCAAGGAGTTGGCTCTTCATATCAGATGGCCAAATTATGGGAGCTTCAGCATCAGTTCTTCCAATGAATATTCAGGATTGATTCCCTTTAGGTTTGACTGGTTTGCTCTCCTTGCTGTCCAAGGGACTCTCAAGAGTCTTCCCTAGCACCACAATTCAAAAGCATAAATTCTTCAGTGCTTGACCTTCTATATGGTCCAACTCTCACATCCATACATGGCTATTAGAGAAACAAGAGTTTGACTATATGGACCTTTGTTGGTAAAGTGATGTCTCTGCTTTTTAATACATCATCTAGGTTTGTCATAGCTTTTCTTATAAGAAGCAAACATCCTTTAATTTCATGGCTACAGTCACCATCCACAGTGATTTTGGAGCCCAAGAAAAAAAAAAACCTGTTACTATTTCCATTTTTTCCCCCTATCTATTTGCCATGAAGTGATGGGATCAGATGCCATGATCTTTGTTTCTTGAATGTTAAGTTTTAAGTCAGCTTTTACACTCTCCTCTTTCACCTTCATCAAGAGGCTCTTTAGTTCTTTACTTTCCACCGTTAGAGTGGTGTCATTTGCATATCTGAGACTGTTGGTATTTCTCCCAGCAGTCTTGATTCCAACTTGTGCTTCATCCAGCCCAACATTTCACATGATGTACTCTGCATAGAATTTCAATAATCAGGGTGACAATATACAGCCTTGATGTACTCCATTTCCAATTCTGAACCAATATTTTTCATTAAAATTTAATATCATATGTAAACTTTCATCTTATTACTTATCTCATTTATTCTATATTTTTAAATTATTTCTTTATTGTATTTTTTTTAGTTTTTATTAGAGTTGGCTTTCAGTATTAGTTTAAGGAGTACAGCATAGATTTAATATTTTAATAGACTATTTTCCATATGAAGTTATTATAAAATTTTGGCTACACTCTCTGTGCTATTCATTACATTCATATAAATTATTTATTTTATATGTAGTAGTATATACTTTTTAATCAGCTCAGTGGTAAAGAACCTGCCTGCCAGTGTAAGAGATGCAAGTTCATTCCCTGAGTTGGAAAGATCCCCTGGAGGAGGGCATGACAACCCACTCTAGTATTCTTGACTGGAATATTCCATAGACAGAGGAGTCTGGCAGGCAATACTCTATGGGTTTGCAAAGAGCTGGATACAACTAAAGCAACTTGGAACACATGCATGCATACACCTCTTAATACCCTTCCCTTTCTTGTCCCTCCTACCACACATCTCCTCTGGTAACCACTGGCTTGTTCCCTGTTTCTCTGAGTCTGTTTTTTTATTATTATTACTTCTGTTTGTCTTATTTATTTCTTAGATCCCACATATAACTGAAAACTTGGTATTTGTCTTTCTTGACTTATTCCACTAAGTGTACTATCCTCCAGGTGCATTTATTTTGTCAGAAATGTCAAAACTGTACTATTTTTAAGACTGAATAGTATTCCATTGTAGATATATTCCACATCATCTTTAACCATTCATCTGTTGATGGACACCTAGGTTACTGCCATATCTAAGACACTAGAAATAATGCTGCTATGAACCCAAGGGTGTATATAATTTTTTTAAGTTAGTGATTTCATTTTCTTCTTCAGATATATACCCAGGAATAAAATGGGTATATTATATATTACTTCTACTTTTGATCTTTTGAGGAAACTCCATTCTATTTTCCATAGTTGCTATTGCAATTTAAATTCCCACCAAAAGTGTATGCGAGTTCCCTTTTCTCCATATGCTCATCAACAATTCTTGTTTTCTTAATAGTGGTAACCATTCTGACAAAGTAAGGAGCCATTTAACTGTGGTTTTGATTTGCATTTCCTTGATGATTAGCAATATTGAACATCTTTTCATGTGCCTGTTGTCATTCATATGTCTTCTTGGAAAAGAGCCTGTATATGGTGTGAGAAAAATGTTCTAATTTCATTCCTTTACATGTAACTGTTCAGATTTCCCAACATCACTTACTGAAGAAATTGTCTTTTTCCATTGTATATTTTCACCTTCTTTGTCATAGTGTAATTAATATGTGCTTATTTCTAGGATATTTTTAAGTTCTTGATTTCAGTGATCTTTCTATTTTTTAAGCTTTATTTAATTTATTTAAATTTGGATGTCTATTATCTTCTTCCTTCTGCCGAACTTGGAATTTGTTCATTTTTTTCTAATTCCTTTAGATGGAAATTATGTTGTTTATATGATATTTTCCTTCTACTAGAGGTAGGTCTATGTCACTATAATATGTTGCCAAAACCTGCTATAATAGCTGTCATTTGAAGGCATAAATTTGCAACTAGTAGTAAATAAATCTGAGGAATCTAATGAACTATGAGCTGTTATAAAAATCAAACTTTCTTAGAGAATAGAAGTTAATTACTCCAACCATTTAAAAGAAATTATAATTATATAACACGATCAGTTCAGTTCAGTCACTCAGTCATGTCCAACCCTTTGCGACCCCATGAACGCAGCAAGCCAGGCCTCCTTTCCATCACTAACTCCTGGAGTTTACTCAAACTCATGTCCAACCAACCATCTCATATTCTGTCATCCCTTCTCCTCCTGCCCTCAATCTTTCCCAGCATCAAGGTTCTTTTCCAGTGAATCAGCACTTTGCATTAAGTGGCCAAAGTATTGGAGTTTCAGCTTCAATGTCAGTCCTTCTAGTGAACACTCAAGACTGATCTCCTTTAGGATGGAATGGTTGGATCTTCTTTCAGTCCAAGAGACTCTCAAGAGTTTTCTTCAACACCACAGTTCAAAAGTATCAATTCTTTGAATCCTCCTGCCCTCAATCTTTCCCAGCATCAAGGTTCTTTTCCAGTGAATCAGCACTTTGCATTAAGTGGCCAAAGTATTGGAGTTTCAGCTTCAATGTCAGTCCTTCTAGTGAACACCCAAGACTGATCTCCTTTAGGATGGAATGGTTGGATCTTCTTTCAGTCCAAGAGACTCTCAAGAGTTTTCTTCAACACCACAGTTCAAAAGTATCAATTCTTTGAAGCGCAACTTTCATTATAGTACAACTCTCACATACATACATGACTATTGGAAAAACGGTAGCCTTGACTAGATGGACCTTTACTGACAAAGTAATGTCTCTGCTTTTTAATATGCTTTCTAGGTTGGTCATAACTTTTCTTTCAAGGAGTAAGTATTTTTTAATTTCATGACTGCAATCATCATCTGCAATAATTTTGGAGCCCCCCAAAATAAAGTCTGCCACTCTTTCCTCATCTATTTGCCATGAAATGATGGGACCAGATGCCATGATCTTTGTTTTCTGAATGTTGAGCTTTAAGCCAACATGTTCACTTTCCTCAAGAGGCTTTTTAGTTCCTCTTCACTTTCTGCCATAAGGGTGGGGTCATCTACATATCTGAGGTTATTGATATTTCTTGCGGCAATCTTGACTTCAGCTTGTGCCTCTTCTAGTCCAGCATTTCTCATGATGTACTCTGCATAGAAGTTAAATAAGCAGGGTGACAATATACAGCCTTGACGTACTCCTTTTCCTATTTGAAACCAGTCTGTTGTTCCATGCCCAGTTCGAAGTGTTGCTTCCTGACCTGCATACAGATTTCTCAAGAGGCAGGTCAAGTGGTCTGGTATTCCCATCTCTTGAAGAATCTTCCACCGTTTATTGTGATCCACACAGTCAAAGGCTTTAGCATAGTCAATAAAGCTGAAATAGATGTTTTGTTTTTTCCATGACTGAACGGATATTGGCAATTTGATTTCCAGTGCCTCTACCTTTTCTGAAACCAACTTGAACATCTAGATGTTCATGGTTCGTGTATTGCTGAAGCCTGGCTTGGAGAATTTTGAGCATTACTTTATGAGTGTGCAAAATGAGTACAATTGTGTGGTACTTTGAGCATTCTTTGGCATTGCCTTTCTTTGGGATTGGAATGAAAACTGATCTTTTCCAGTCCTGTGGCCACTGCTGAATTTTCCAAATTTGCTAGCATATTGAGTGCAACACTTTCATAGCATCATCTTTCAGGATTGAAATAGCTCAATTGGAATTCCATCACCTTACTAATTTTGTTCATAGTGAAGCTTCCTAAGGCTCACTTCACATTCCAGGATGTCTGGCTTGGTCACACCATCATGATTATCTGGGTCATGAAGATTTTTTTTTGTACAGTTCTTCTGTGTATTCTTGCCACCTCTTCTTAATATCATCTGCTTCTGTTAGGTCCATACCATTTCTGTCCTTTATTGAGCCCATCTTTGCATGAAATGTTTGGTATATCTACTTTTCTTAAAGAGAAAACAGTCTTTCCCATTCTGTTCTTTTCATTTATTTATTTGCATTGATCACTGAGGAAGGCTTTCTTATCTCCTTGATATTCTTTGGAACTCTGCATTCAGATGCTTATATCTTTCCTTTTCTCCTTTGCTTTTCACTTTTTTTCATTTCACAGCTATTTTTAAGGCCTCCTCAGGCAGCCATTTAGCTTTTTCGCATTTCTTTTCCACGGAGATGGTCTTGATCCCTGTTTCCTGTACAATGTCACGAACCTCATTCCATAGTTCATCAAGCACTCTATCTATCAGATCTAGTCTCTGAAATCTATTTCTCACTTCCACTGTATGATCATAAGGGATCTGATTTAGGTCATATCCAAATGGTCTAGTGGTTTTCCTTACTTTCTTCAATTTGAGTTGAATTTGGCAATAAGAGTTCATGATCTGAGCCACAGTTAGCTCCTGGTCTTGCTTTTGCTGACTGTGTAGAGCTTCTCCATCTTTGGCTGCAAATAATATAATCAACCAGATTTTGATATGGCCCTCTGGTGATGTCCATGTGTAGAGTCTTCTCTTGTGTTGTTGGAAGATGGTGTTTGCTATGACCAGTGCATTCTCTTGGCATAACTCTATTAGCTAGAGGTGTTAAATATTGTTACAATGATAGTCATATTGCTCTATATAAAGTTATTAATATGTTGTATATCCCAATCTGTCTTTCTCTAAATCTGCCATATCTCAATAAATAACATCATTATTTCCTAGTCAAATCAAATGGTGTTACTCTCCATTTCCCCCTTTCCTTTATCCTTCACATCTAGTAAATCAATGAGTCATCCAATTTGATGTCAAAATATACCCTTCAATCCATCCTCATCTGTTCCTCTACACTAATATAATATTTTTACTTATGGGTGTGTCACTCCTCTACATTCATTATCCAGTGTTTCCCATTAACCTAGAAATGAAGTCCCAGATTCTTAGTTATCCAAAGCCCTACATAGTTCCTCTGATATACTCTTATTATCGTTTCATCCAGCCACATTCAACTAACTTTAATTTCAACCAATAAATATTTTACATCTGTAACATTTCATATGTTGTTTTGATATTTGGAAAACTTTCTTCCTTCAACCCATTTTATCCTTCTAAGAAATCTTTCAGGACTTAATTTATGAATTTTTTTTCTAGAATATACTCTATGATCCTCCACCTTCCCAGATTTTCCAATATGCATTGGTACTTCTCCTCTGTATTTCTACAGAATTATGGACATTATGAGTTTTGATTATTATTGTACCCCCATCTCCTAACAAAATTCATGTTATAGAGAAAGTCATCAATAAGTGTTATGGAATGAGAATGTTAATAAAATTTATTGCAGGGAAAAGATAAACAGTCCTATAGTATCTACAGGACTATATGTTCTAACATGTTAAACTGTTGTTTGTTTTTTCTAATTTCAGAGACTATAGTTAATCTGAAATCTTATTGTTCTTTTTTGTATGAGACATAAATTTTTTTCTCCATAATAATATTGGATATTTTATTGGAACAGGTCAGTTTTCACTCCAATCCCAAAGAAAGGCAGTGCCAAAGAATGTTTAAACTACCACACAATTGCACACATTGCATACGCTAGCAAGGTAATGCTCAAAATCCTTCAAGCTAGGCTTCAACAGTACATGAAGTGGGAACTTTCAGATGTACAAAGTGGATTTTAAAAAGGCAGAGGAAAAAGAGATCAAATTGCCAACACACATTGGATCATAGAAAAAGCAACATAATTCCAGGAACACATCTACTTCTGCTTCACTATGCTAAAGCCTTTGACTGTGTTGGTCAAAACAAAATGTGGAAATTCTTAAAGAAATGGGAATACCAGACCATATTACCTGCCTTCTGAGAAAACCTATATGCAGGTCAAGAAGCAACAGTTGGAACTGAACATAAAACAATGGACTGGTTCAAAATTGGAAAAAGAGTATGTCAAGTTTGTATATTGTCACCCTGCTTATTGAACTTCTATACAGAGTACATCATGTGAAATGCCAAACTAGGTGAAGCACAAGCTGGAATCAAGATTGTTGGGAGAAATACTAATAACCTCAGATATGCAGTTGACACCACTCTTATGGCAGAAAGAGAAGAGAAACTAAAGAGCCTCTTGATGAAGGCGAAAAAGGAGAGTAAAAAGTCTAGCTTAAAACTCAACATTCCAAAAATGATCATGGCATCCGGCCCCATTACTTTATAGAAATAGATGGGGAAACAATGGAAATGGTAACAGACTTTATTTTCTTGGGCTCCCAAATCACTGCAGATGGTGACTGCAGCCATGGAATTTAAAGACGCTTGCTTCTTGGAAGAAAAGCTATGATTAACCTAGGTAGCATATTATTAAAAAGTGGAGACATTTCTTTACTGACAAAGGTCCATATAATCAAAACTGTGGTTTTTCTAGTACTTACATATGGATGTGAATGTTGGACTATAAAGAAGGCTGAGCACCGAAGACTGTTGCTTACAGATGGCCAACAAATACAAGAAAGCAGGCTCAGTATCACTAATTGTCAGAAAAATGCAAATCTAAAGCACAATGAGATATTACATCCTACTCATCAGAATGGCTATCATCAAAAGACAAGAAGTAACAAGTGTTGGCAGGAATGTGGAGAAGGGAACTCTTATGCATGATTGATGGGAACTGGAAACGTAAACTGGTACAGCCACTATGAAAATCAGTACAGAGCTTCCTCAAAAAATAAAATACAGATCTACAATATGTTCCAGAAATTCTACTTCAAAGTATATACTTGAAGAAAACAAAAACACTAATTCCAGAAGATACATACACCCCCAATCAGTGTTCATTACAGCATTATTTATAATAGCTGAGATATGAAAGCAATAAACTAATATTTATAAAGCTGCTTTTAATTCACTCACATCTTCATGATTTGGTGCTGTTTGCTCTTTCTTAAAAGCACTCTACTCTCAGGCTGTTTGATGCCCATTTTCACGGGGTTCTCTTCACCTGAATGGTTTTCTTCTCAGTTATTTTTGTATACCTTCCTATCTCTCTACTCTTAATGTGCTCATTCACTTCTCATATCATTTTTCAAGACATAATTGGTAAACTATTTCATTAAGTGGTTATCTTTCTTGATGATGATCTCCAGTTCATCCCTTATTAAAAGATTTTTCTTAATCCTTAGACATTATTTTTACCTTCTATCTCTATCTAAATTACCTATTAGTACTCCAATGACAATATGTTTAAAACTTAATAATTTTCTTCGCCTATATTTCCCATTCTATTAACAGAATAAATAAAATGCTTTTGTCCTCTTTCATTTCATATTTTGTGAATGTCAGGAAACAATAATCTTTGTCACTTGAGACCGCTCTATCTAAAGCATCACTTTGAATATAGGCAGTTATCACAAAATCTTCTTTTACCTCTAAAAGATTTTGTACTTTTCTTGATTCTGTGTTTGCTCAAGCTCAGCTGTGTAGCATCTTTTTGTAATATATTACTGTTATGACTTCCTCTATTATTTCTTATGTCACTCTGTCATTACTTCTAATTATTCACCATAGTAGAGCAAGATGAACATGTCTAAAGAAATAAAACACTTTAATGGACCCAGTAATTTCCCTTGATCTCTAATGCAGTGTTATCATCGTATTCAAATATTCAGTAACAAAGGAAAAATTCAACCAAAACATTCTGTTTTCAGTGAACAAATCTTTGGCTGTTTTCTGTAATATCAGTGTGACCTATTTGATCATCCTTTCAATACTTTTGATGAATGTATATTATAAAATAGGAAATATGCCAGACACAGATGATAAGCAGGATGTTATCTGTACCTTAGTCTGCACAAGTAAGAAACCCAGAAATGTAAACAGAAACATCACAATACCAAATAATTGCAACTGCTGGACATTAACCTATTTTTATAGCAACAAAAAATATTGAAAATATGAAATCTCTGCCTTTACTAGGTAGGATAAAGTCTACAAAGGTTTGAGCAGATTCTGAAAAACTGATTATGAGTATGATGTTAATAAACAGGAGATAAGCTTTTGTGGGCAGGAGAAAAACAATATTAAAGTACAAGTCAAAAAATTCAACATAGCAAAGGAGTAATAAAATTCAATGCACTAGGCCTGTGATGCATATAGAAGCAGAACACATTAAGACAGAATTTCAGAAGAAAGAAAAAGTTCAGCAAGGTCAGCTCCATTTCACCGATATTTTCCTACATGTATTTCAAAAGTAGA
The DNA here is from genome assembly GCA_006408675.1 of Madoqua kirkii. Lineage (NCBI taxonomy): Eukaryota > Metazoa > Chordata > Mammalia > Artiodactyla > Bovidae > Madoqua > Madoqua kirkii. The sequence goes on from SJYC01122973.1 coordinate 12,914, forward strand.
TAACATTACAATTTTGATCACAAAAAAATAGACATAGAAAATCATATTGTTTGTCTTTACCATGCAAATATTCTGATTTTTGTGACCCCGAATATCGTACTTTTCTTGAAAGCATAAATAAAAGTACCCGGTAAAATCTGGTAAATTTATAGATTTAAAATCAGTAAGATACCACTGTTCTTATGTGACATAAGAAATAGACCAGTTAGATTTAATAGATATTTTTCAAGGGCAGATGGAAAACATCTTCAGAATAGTATGGGTCACGAAACAAGTCTAAACAAACTTAAGAGGATAGAAATTACAGTAAGTCCCCTACATGTAATGAGTTTGATTTGACGAGCACATTCATAGGTCCAATTTTTTTAAGTACAACAACGTTAGCCAAGGCACTCACCTAACACAATCAGCTATATAGTACTGCACTGTATATATCTATAATACTTTTCATATAAATAATACATAAAGTATAAACATAAAAAATTAAGTATTTTTAATCTTAAAGTATGTTACCTTGAAAAGTATAGTAGTACAGTACAACAGCTGGCATACAGGGGCTGGCATTGAGTGAACAGGCAGGAAGAGTTACTGACCAGATGAGAAGAAGGGAGTAGTGGGAGATGGTAGAGCTGAAGGATCATCAGCAATAGGTAATGCACCAGCTGCAATTTCACTTATGCCTGATGTTAATGAAACACATGTTCACATCTTCTAAAGTTCACAACTTGAAGGTTCATATACAGGGGATTTACTGTATACTGAGCTTTTTATTTTTATTTTTTTTGACCACGATACTAGGAAACTAGGAATCAGTGAGAGTTACTAAAAGGGAAAAAGAACAACCATATACAGGCTAAACAACAACCACATACGGACTAAACAGCAACCATGTACAGACCAAACAGCAACCATGTACAGGCTAAACAACAACCACATACGGACTAAACACCAACCATGGACAAACTACACAACAACCATGTACAGACTAAACAAAAACCATATACAGGCTAAACAACAACCACATACGGACTAAACAACAACCATGTACAGACCAAACAGCAACCATGTACAGACTAAAGAGCAACCGTGTACAGACTAAACAACAACCATGGACAAACTAAACAACAACCATGTAAGACTAAACAAAAACCATGTACAGACTAAACAACGATGATGTACAGACTAAACAACCATGTAAGATTAAACAAAAACCATGTGCAGACTAAACAAAAACCATGTACGGACTGAACGACAAACATCACAGAATAAACAGCAACCGTGTAGAAACAACAACCACATACGGACTAAACAACAACCATGTACAGACCAAACAGCAACCATGTACAGACTAAAGAGCAACCGTGTACAGACTAAACAACAACCATGGACAAACTAAACAACAACCATGTAAGACTAAACAAAAACCATGTACAGACTAAACAACGATGATGTACAGACTAAACAACCATGTAAGATTAAACAAAAACCATGTGCAGACTAAACAAAAACCATGTACGGACTGAACGACAAACATCACAGAATAAACAGCAACCGTGTAGCAACCGTGTACAGACTAAACACCAACCGTGTACAGACTAAACACCAACCGTGTACAGACTAAACACCAACCGTGTACAGACTAAACACCAACCGTGTACAGACTAAACACCAACTGTGTACAGACTAAACACCAACTGTGTACAGACTGAATGACAAATACCACAGACTAAACACCAACAGTGTACAGACTAAACAACAACCATATACAAATTAAACAACCATGTACAGACTAAACAACAAACAACCATATAAAGAGTAAACTACAACCATGTACAGACTAAACAGCAACCATGTACAAATTAAACAACTATGTACAGACTAAACAACAACCATGTACAGACTAAACAACAAACATGTAAAGACTAAAAAACAACCATTAAAGACTAAACATGTACAGATAAACAGCAACCATGTACAGACTAAACAACAACCATGTACAGATTAAACTACAGCCATGTACAGACTAAATGACAACCACGTACAGATTAAACAAAAACCATGTAAAGACAAAACAACAACCATGTACAGACTAAACAACAACCATGTAAGACTAAACCACAACCATTTACAGACTAGACAGCAACCATATACTGACTAGATGGCAACCATATACAGACTAAGCAACATGCTCCTCAAAAAAAAGCAATTAGTCAATGAGGAAATCAAAGGAAATAAAACTGTCACTATTTGAAGATGATATACTACATGTAGAAAATTGAAAAAGTTTCCACACACAAATTATTATAATTAATTAATTCAAGGTATAAGTTTCAAGATATAAATTAATATAAAAATATATTGATTTTCTATGCACTAATAATGAACTATTAAAAACATTGAAAGAAAAAATCTTATTTAAAATTTCATCAAAAAGAATAACACACCTAGCAATAAAACAAGGTGAAAGACATACTCTCAAAACTCTAAAACATTAATAAAGAAAATAGAAAGTGATACCAAAAAATGGAATAATATCTCATATTTTTGGATTGGAAGAATTATTATTATCAAAATGGCCACATGATGCAAAATAATCTATGGATTTAATGTAATCTCTGTAAAATACCTATGACATATTTCACACACCTAAAACAAAGAATCCTAAAATTCATACAGACCTATAAAAGACCCCAAATTACAAAAACAATCTTGAGGAAAATGAACAAAGCTGGAGACTATAACCTTCCCAGATTTTAAACTATACTATGATGTTATAGTAATAAAAACGGGTTTCCCTGATACCTCAGTCGGTAAAGAATCTGCTTGCAATGCAGGAGACCCTGGTTCATTTCTTGGGTTGGGTAGATCTGCTGGAGAAGGGATAGACTACCTGCTTCATTATTCTTGGGCTTCCTTTGTGGCTCAGCTGGTGAAGAATCTGCCTGCAATGTGGGAGACCTGGGTTCCATCCTTGGGTTGGGAATATCCCCTGGAGAAGGAAAAGGCTATCCACTCCAGTATTATGGTCTGGAGAATCTCATGAATTGTACAGTCCATGGGATCACAAAGAGTTGGACATGATGACTCTTCATATATATATAGATATATAATGGAATATTTATCAGCCATAAAAAATAATTTCAAAGCAGCAAGGATAAACAGAATACTATGCTTAGTGAGGCAGGTCAGAGAAAGACAAATATTGTATGATATCATTTATACATGGACTCTAAAAAATAATCCAAATAGATACATATAACAAAACAGAAGCATACTCACAGACGGAAGACAAACTAGTTGTTACCTGAGAGGAGAAGGGAGGAGGCAGGCCCAAATTAGGGGTGTAGGATTAAGACAACAAAGTACTATTTATAAAAAAGATAAGTAACTGACTAGGATATATTGTATATCACTGGGAAAATAGCATCATCATGTAAAATGATATTGGAGTTCAATCTGTAAAAACACTGAATCAGTATGTTGTATATCTGAAGCTAATATAACAGTGTAAATCAACTATGACTCAACAAAAAAAAATTTTCAATAAGGATTTCCTATATTGTTTCAATTGTTACAAATACCTAAATAAAC
>SJYC01122976.1:0-17410 GCA_006408675.1 Madoqua kirkii
AGCCTGGTAGGCTGCAGTCCATGGGGTTGCTGAGTCAGACATGACTGAGCAACTTCACTTTCACTTTTCACTTTCATGCATTGGAGAAGGAAATGGCAACCCACTCCAGTGTTCTTGCCTAGAGAATCCCAGGGATGGCGGAGCCCAATGGGCTGCCATCTGTGGGGTTGCACAGAGTCGGACATGACTGAAGTGACTTAGCAGCAGCAGATGATAAAATCTAGAAAATAGACAAAATGTTTTCTCTATTATCTTGGTTTCTGACAATCTTAAAGTCAAACGTTGTACTCAGTTGCTGCTTCTAGCTTCTATCTATATATTCTGGCACAAGTAGTATATTTGATTTGATATGACTCATCATACTTTAGCTTTATTTTAATGATTTATTATATAAAGTATCTCAGAAGTTTCTTGGATTTAGGTGGGTTATGAATAAGAAAGAAAAAGGAATCAATTGTTGCTTATTTCCTCTGAACAATTGCCTCTATTACAAAAATTAATATCAAAAATTTGGATCAGTATAGCTACAGGGGTTTTATGAAGAGAAAATATGCTTCAGTTTAAACCTTTTAATAAATTATAATGTGATTATTTAATGAGCATATTTGCTTCAATGGTGCAATTTCCTTACTACCAATACTGTTGTGCCATTACCTTGATAGCTCTCAATATATGTTTGAATTATTCAGCCTAGCCTCTGAAGGTCAAAATTCTGTCTTAGAGTTGACTGTTGAAACTTGCCATGTAACTCTCTTCTGCTTCAGTAAAGTTTTGTAGTCCCTCCTATTTTTCAGTAGAGTAAAATTGCAGGAAATGAGCTGCTCTAGCTATTTAGTCATGGAGGAGTTTACTCCAAGAAATCAGATGCTTATACATTTGTTAGAAATATTGCAAAGGTGGGCTAGAAGCTAGATCTCTAGCAAAACCTCCCCAGACGAACCTTACACAGTAAGGTTTTCTGGAAAAATGATTAATTTCTGTCACAAATAGAAAAATAGAAAACAGGATTTCAGTCTTTAAAGACCCCTGATGAAGCTTTGGTCTAGAATCAGGAGACAGATATAATGACTCCTCAGTGCCCCAAATTAAAATACAGTGCTGAGCAGTGCTGTGGAGACGCCCACTTCTCCACAGTGGAACTCAAGAGCAGACAGAGCTAAATGCACAGGCCAGCTAAACTAACTTCTGCTCCTTTCAGTCTTTCAAACCTTGTATGAACATGACAGTAAACATAGAAACACTAACTCTATGCGGGACTAGAAAAAAGGTAGTGGTGGTTGTTTCACGAAGTTTTTACACTTCCTGGCTCCAGAGGCCAGGAAGTCACGCAAGTAGGACAATGGAACAGATGCTGATTGCCTGTTCACCGTTCCCCTCCACCCGTGCAGCCTGCCCCTGCTGGCAGTTGTTGAACCAACTGTCTAGTAATCATGGTGATTATAATCATGGTTTGCCCTCTTTGATTTATGCATGATTTACGTGTGTTCATCTTTTCTGTAAGCCACACATATTGGTAATGAAAGAAATAAAGAAAGGTGCTAAGAAAAGAATATGTATATAAAATGGAAAGTGTATCTGCTGGGAAGAAGAGATAAGAGAAAGTCAAGTCATCGTGTCAGTAGGGAAAGGATAGTATTTTCCATAAATGGAGCTGCATCAGTTGTATATCTATAAAGAAAAACAAAATTGTATTTGACCCTTGTTTATACCAGGTACAAAAATCAATCCCAGATGAATTGAAGATCTAAATTGTGTGACAGGCAAACAATAAAGCTTTTGGAAGAAAATAAAGGAGAATGACCTTGAGTAAGGCTAAGTTGTCATAAACAAGACACAAATGAAATAAAACCATAAAAACTGGAATACACTAAAACCGTGGACTTTTGCTTATCAAAGGATGACATTAAAATAATGAAAAAGCAAGCAACAGAATGAGAAATGGTATCACTAGATACATATATCTAAGAATTGATTTATATCCAGAATATATATTTTTAAATATAAGAATATCAAAATTGTATTTGACCCTTGTTTATACCAGGTACAAAAATCAATCCCAGATGAATTGAAGATCTAAATTGTGTGACAGGCAAACAATAAAGCTTTTGGAAGAAAATAAAGGAGAATGACCTTGAGTAAGGCTAAGTTGTCATAAACAAGACACAAATGAAATAAAACCATAAAAACTGGAATACACTAAAACCGTGGACTTTTGCTTATCAAAGGATGACATTAAAATAATGAAAAAGCAAGCAACAGAATGAGAAATGGTATCACTAGATACATATATCTAAGAATTGATTTATATCCAGAATATATATTTTTAAATATAAGAATAAGAAAAAGTGTGGAACACAAAAGAAAATGCATATTGCTAATAATCATGTAAAAATGAGCAACTTACTCAGAGAACTACATATTACAGAGAAATATATCACAATTTGATATCACTAAATAATCTTCAGAATTGCTAAAATGATAAAAGACAGAGGTGAAGATGTGGAACACAGAAATTTTCATAAATTCTTGGAATTGACAATTATTACAGTCACTTTAGAAAGGTATGTGGCGATATCTGTTAACTGAATATATAGTGCTTATGAAGCAGCAGCATTACTCAAAGATATATATCTAACAATAATACATACATGTGTTGATCAAAAGACATGTGCCCACAAATAAGAATGAACATTCCTCAGTTTCTCATTACATTATGTGTGAATCTCACAAGCATAATATTGAGAGAAATAAGTCAGGGGGAAAAATGTATATTATATAACTCCACAATAAGACTTATACCAAGGTAAGATTAATTTATAATGTAAGAACTTTAGGTACTCATTTTATAAATAGTATGGGCAGGAGTAACTAGAAAGCAACAGGCTGAGGAGTGTGCAGTTCCAGAATACTGATGTATTTGGTTTCTCAAATGGGTACCTTGTAAATGAGAGCATTAGTGTTTGTGGAATATATATGTGTATGGTGGTTGGTGGTTTGGTTGCTAAGTCATGTTCAACTCTTGCAACTTCATGGACAGTAGCCTGCCAGGCTCCTCTGTCCATTAAATTCTCCAGGCAGAAATACTGGAGTGGACTGCCATTTCCTTCTCCAGGGGATCTTCTCAACCCAGGAGTCGAACCTGGATGTCCTGCATTGCAAGACAGATTCTTTACCAACTGAGCTACAAGGGAAGGCCATATGTAGGTATGTATGTGTGTATATATGCTTTTTATGTGTATACACAAACACACATACACACATACACATATAAATAAAAGCTATTTTAAAAAGTTATTTCAGTCTTCATGCCCACACATGTTGGAATTAAGTTGTGGATAGAACTAAGGCTCTGGAAGGGCATACAGAGGAAGACAGTTTCATACAATTTTGTGGCTAACTTGATTTGAGCAAATATTAGCATTTCTTCATGACGGTATAGCTATGAAGATATTCTGAACCCCAAGATCCTCAGTTGTGTTTTCTGCGATTAGAGTCAAAAAACTCCAAACCATAAAATCAGAATTGAATTGATGAGAACTGAGCAACTTCACTTTCACTTTTCACTTTCATGCATTGGAGAAAGAAATGGCAACCCACTCCAGTGTTCTTGATTGGAGAATCCCAGGTATGGGGGAGCCTGGTGGGCTGCCGTCTGTGGGGTCGCACAGAGTCGGACACGACTGAAGCGACTTAGCAGCAGTAGCAGCAGCAGACATAGGGGACAAAAGGGTTTTGATAGTCACATTACCTGTAACAAACTAAAACAGATTTCAAGCATCTTACTAATACTGTAGAGAACAGATATCTTGATAGATTATAAGTGGACATTAATTGCATTGGTTGTGCTTTATTTTAATGAACATGAAATATTTATACATGATTTTATGATTCACTTGCGACCTTCAGGGTTTTAACTTACTCTTCAAGTGCAAATGATCGTACTGTAAAAGTCTTTAGAAGAATAACTCTAAAAGCTTAAGAATAGGAAATATTGTATATTTTCTCATAGTTATGTTAGATCATTCACTAAAAAGTGGCCAATGAGGTTATATGAGAATTATCAATAATAACCAATGGAATACATTAAGGAATTGAATTTGGAGGTGAGAAACCACAGATGTAATGGTACTTTACTTATTTGAAGATGAGAAAGGAGAAGCAGTAATTTTGCAAAGATGCATTGAATGTTTACAATAAGTTAAGCACATTTCTAGTATTTGGAATTAATCAGAGAATAAAAAAAGTATTTCCCCAACTAAAAAGTTTCCATTCCTTCAAAATGGTATAGTAGTGAGATGTAAACTTCTTTGCTAGACTCCCTAGATTTAAATGTATTACCTAATAGCTGTGAAACTTTGAGGAAATCACTTAATCTTGCTTTGCCTAAGCTTACTCATCTGAAAAGTTGGAATAATGATGGTACTTACATCATCAGGTAGATATGAGGTTCAGCGAATTTAATTTCTGTGAAGTATTTAGCATGTATTTCACAGCTGGAAATGGAAAGCCACTCCAGTGTTCTTGCCTGGAGAATCCCAGGGATGGCGGAGCCTGGTGGGCTGCCGTCTGTGGAGTCGCACGTAGTCGGACATGACTGAAGTGACTTAGCAGCAGCAAACATTCTAAGTGGTTTCAATAATTATTATTTTATTGGGTAATTTTCATAACTGCTATTATTTTCATACTGTTCATGGGGTTCTTCGCTGTTGGGAGATGGAGAAGGACAGGGAAGCTTGTTTTGCCACAGTCCACGGGGTTGCAAAAAGTCGGACACAACTGAGTGACTGAACAACAACTGCTGTTAATTTAAAATGCTCGTAACATTCTGGAATCTCAGTCTCCTTTGTGAATCTGAGGAATTTATTCACGTGAACACCAGATAATAGTAACTGAGACAACTGAACACATATGTTCAAGGGTACAGAAACCTCCCTGATGACTATTTTATATCCACAGATCCCCGTATCAGGAATCTTCACTCAAACAATGTCAAGGAATATATTGCAAACTATAGCTTCCCCCCCAACCTCCACCCAGGTGGCTCACTGGTTAAGAATCCACCTGCCAAGCAGGAGATGCAGGCTGGATCCCTGGGTCAGGAAGAAACCCTGGAGATGGAAATGGCAACCCTTTCCAGTATTCTTGCCTGGAAAATCCCATGGACAGAGGAGCCTGGTGAGTTCCAGTCCATGGGGTCACAAACAGAACTAGCCACTCCTTATGATGAAGCAGCAATTAGATTTAGCAGTCAAAAGCACCCTCAGCGCTGCTCTTATCACTTGGATGATGCCACCAGGTTGTCAATGGACTCAGAAGCTAAAACTAACACAAATTTTCTCATATTCTCTAATTGTTTTATTTGTTCTGGAGTCCCTGTTAGTCCTATGAAGAGTTTAGTCTTATTTCCTTTTTATGTTTATCACAAGAAAAAACTGCTAGCAGAAAGAAATTGTTTTTTTTTCATTTATTAAAAAATTAAACTATATATATAATCCACCATGTAGTTCTTGCCTTGCTTAAGGGCTTAAGTTTATTGTATCACTTGGTAGAAACAAATAGCTTATTTCAATTTTAAAAAATTATTTCTGTTTTCATAGGAAGTTTATTTTAAACAAACCATTTTGTTATATACCTATTAATCTTTAAGTTGCTTCAACTCTTTCTTAAAGTATTTATAATTTATATGTAAACTGAAAACAAATAAAATGGACCAATAGAGTAAACATCATGGATTTTAGAGTCAGACATCAGATTTGAGAGCTGGTCTGTCTTTTAAAATGCCATTGGACAACTGAATTGCCTAATTTCTCTGAATGTCAATTTGATTATCTATAACATGAGACTCACACACTAGTGAAGTAATGCTCAAAATTCTCCAAGCCAGGCTTTAGCAATACATGAACCGAGAATTTCCAGATGTTCAAGCTGGTTTTACAAAAGGCAGAGATCAAATTGCCAACATCCGCTGGATCATCAAAAAAGCAAGAGAGTTCCAGGAAAACATCTATTTCTGCTTTATTGACTATGCCAAAGCCTTTGATTGTGTGGATCACAATAAACTGCGGAAAATTCTGGAAGAGATGGGAATACCAGACCACCTGACCTGCCTCTTGAGAAACCTATATGCAGGTCAGGAAGCAACAGTTAGAACTGGACATGGAACAACAGACTGGTTCCAAATAGGAAAAGGAGTATGTCAAGGATGTATATTATCGCCCTGCTTATTTAACTTCTATGCAGAGTACATCATGAGAAACGCTGGACTGGAAGAAACACAAGCTGGAATCAAGATTGCTTAGAGAAATATCAATAACCTCAGATATGCAGATGACACCACCCTCATGGCAAAAAGTGAAGAGGAACTAAAAAGCCTCTTGATGAAAGTGAAAGAGGAGAGTGAAAAAGTTGGCTTAAAGCTCAACATTCAGAAAACGAAGATCATGGCATCCGGTCCCATCACTTCATGGCAAATAGATGGGGAAATAGTGGAAACAGTGTCAGACTTTATTTTGGGGGGCTCCAAAATCACTGCTCCATGACTGCAGCCATGAAATTAAAAGATGCTTACTCCCTGGAAGGAAAGTTATGACCAACCTAGATAGCATATTGAAAAGCACAGATATTACTTTGCCAACAAAGGTCTGTCTAATCAAGGCTATGGTTTTTCCTGTGGTCATGTATGGATGTGAGAGTTGGACTGTGAAGAAAGCTGAGTGCTGAAGAATTGATGCTTTTGAACTGTGGTGCTGGAGAAGACTCTTGAGAGTCCCTTGGACTGCAAGGAGATCCAAGTAATCCATTCTGAAAGAAATCAGCCCTGGGATTTGTTTGGAGGGAATGATGCTGAAGCTGAAACTCCAGTACTTTGGCCACCTCATGCAAAGAGTTGACTCATTGGAAAAGACTCTGATGCTGGGAGGGATTGGGTGCAGGAGGAAAAGGGGATGACAGAGATGAGCTGGCTGGATGGTATCACTGACTCGATGGACATGAGTGTGAGTGAACTCTGGGAGATGGTGATGGACAGGGAGGCCTGGTGTGCTACAATTCATGGAGTTGCAAAGAGTCGGACACGACTAAGCAACTGAACTGAACTGAACATGGGACTTAGCAGCAGCAGGAGCAGGATCTCTCTTTTAAGTTGTACATGAAAAGATAATGTGATAATTTATTATATTTATTCACAATGTACCATATACTCTGCTACATTCTATTTTTTAAAAAGACATGTATCCAGCTCCTAAAGAAATTAGTGGCCTTGGGATAATGTAAGCATACAGTTGCTTAGCCTGAACCTAGTACCTAAAAATAGCTCCCTATTTAGCTCCTTTTTTGTCTACTCTTGATTCGAAAGAATCTAAGTTTTCCAATTTAGGCTCCTGCCAACAGAAAAGCATCAATCTCTGGTTTCTTCCGTATCAACAGAAATGGCATCTGGCTGACAGCACAGTAGTCTAGATCTGGGCAGACCAAGAACTGAGATAAAGATTCCATGTAGGACAGAAAATCCAACATGGCAGATATCTTTAGCAAGCAACATTCCGTCAGTTCAGGAAGCCAGAAAATTATGATCTGGAAGTTCCAGCACATTATTCCAGCCACAGGAAAGAAAGTTCAGGGATTGTATTCTACTCCCAACAGAGAATTACTATCAACAAATTCCATAACCAAACAAAACCTTTGTTTTAGAAATCCAGAAAACCCAGCATAAAACAAGAGGAAGACTTGTATGTGCAATATTAGGACAGAGATTTACTTTCCAGAACTAGGATAAAAGTCAATGCCACAGCCAGAACAGAACACAATCTCTAATTGTTTCATCATTTCTAATGATTATCTGGAAGAAGGCCTTTTTCTTGTAGGCTTCCCCATGTCACCCAACTTGGCCTTATAGAAAGCATCTGTTCTTGGTTATGTGTAGGCTGGGGCTGGAAAATGAAGCTCACTAGTGCTGACACTCATCAAAATTTCTTAGTGAATTGTCTGGATGCTCATTCTTATCACTGGCAACAGATTGTCTCAAAGCTGGAAAAACTCAACTCATTTTTTAAGAATCACAGCACTTCTTGGATTTGAGAGGATGAGTAGCTTGTTATAAACCAACTTGCCAGATCCTTTGGCAGCCTACCATGGGAGAAGCACATAACCAAGGAATTATGGAAAATTAGGTCTGCTCTTTAAGAACAGGTTATGTTCGGCATTTACTCTGACTTCAGGGCCCTTAGTAGCATAGGTCTAGCTCACAGCACAGTGGTTAGAGAGTCTGTAAGGCAAAAATCCTGTAGGCTTATGCCTAAGAAACGTGGGGAGGGAGGTCTGCTCATATTGTAAGTAAAAGTAAGACATCTCAATTTGTTCAGATACTTTGGCTGTAATACTCAGAGGGAAAAAATACACACCACACATACACACTCACATATATGTATAATTGTTTCTTCATTTGCTAAGTCTTGTCCAACCCATGGGCTGTAGCCCACCAGGCTCCTCTGTCCATGGAATTCTCCAGGCAGGAATACTCGAGCGGGTTGCATTCCTTCTCCAGAGGATCTTCCCAGCCCAGCAATCGAACTTGAGTCTCTTATGTCTCCTGCATTGCAGGTGTGTTCTTCACCACTAGCGCCAGCTGGGAAGCCCCTCCCCACCCCCACATATATAAATACATATTTACAAATGCATGTTTAACAATGACATCATCTGTGGGAAGATGTAATTGTCCAGGCCTTTCAAATTTGTACATTTTGGTATCCCTTTGGTAAAGATGAAAAAGAGGTGACATTCTTTCTGTCTGAATAAGCCATGTTCCCATTAAAGACCCGGCTGTCTGAAATCATGCCATTCATAAGTCTTTGATTTGAAAGGACTGAGACTGAAAAAGATAGAGATGATGGAGACCAATGTTTCTAGGTAATGAGGGTGGTGGCTTTGACAGCAGGGTTCATCTAAATGAGGAGTAGGACATTTTATAGTGTTTTATAATGTTCCAGGAGTGGGATAAAGCTGGGGTTCCTTTCCACATAGGATCCTTGAGATGCCAGGAGTCTGGATGAGGTTTCTGGAGGAAACTGGGGACTTCCTGTGGCATCTAAGGGATGAAACTATGGAATAGTAACGTCCTTTGAACGGAGCCTAGGGTATGAGTCCTTTTTCACGAGTGTTTTGTCAGGTAACTTCTGCCCTCTGCGATGCACTCATCTTTTTTTCTTCAGTTGGCTGAGACTTAGCTTGCTTCTCGATTCCACTGTCATGTTTCTTTCAGCCTCCTGTTGTAGCTATCAGAGGTAATGAATGTGTTGACAAAAATAACATTTTGCTTTTGTTCTTATAAGTTGTGGAACTTAGTACTTCTGCCAAGACCTCATTTTAGAGGTTGAGAGGATTTGTACAAATGGGATATAAGGTTAGGAGTCTCCTGATTTTTCAGTTTTACAGAGTTTCCACATAAAACCTCTCTTGAAGGGGAGATTTTACAATTTTAAAGCCATTGGAAACATTTTCTGTGTGAAACTGAAGTCAATAAACCATTTTTCTTTATATCACTGTATATTTGGTTCTCTATTCACACGGTATATATTTCTAATTTGAATACATTAATGAATTAAACATTATAAGATTTGCTTTTATATACAAAACTGAAAATGAAATACTATCAATAGAAGCATTACAAACACCTCCTTCCTAGGTACAACTGTGGGACAGAAGTTTAGTAAACCTGTAATCTGCAACCCTCTCATTAGCGCAGATGTGTGTTTACTATAGCACTGTTTGCTTAGTTTGTTGCAGAGGCAAAACCACAACAATATCAGGTGATGTAAAAGTTAAGAAATGACCTTCTCTCCTTCTAACATCTTTCTCCATATCATACTTTGTCAAGGATGATCATTCTGCAAAGGCCTGAGAAAAATCAAATGAAAGAGTTTGCTTACCCTTACAGTCAAAAGAGCACAGAGCTTTAATCACATAGAGATTATTCCCATATTTGCTCTCTTTAAAAATGTTCAAATATGGTTTCTTTTAGGATGACTACCAGACTTGCAGTAAAAGGAACTCAGAAGATAATATTTTTATAATAAAATAACATGAACTATAATAGAGTCACATTAGGTTGAGTTTTTACTGAAGTAATAAGTCTCAAACATTAATGTTTTTCTGTGAATTAAATAAAATGCAGCCTTTCATGATCTGCTTTTATAGCCTGTGACCTGCACTTTTGCATGGATATTTCTTTCCAGTTAAGTAATAAGCTCCTGGATGTCTGGAGCCAAGTCTTTTTTTATGGCTGCATTTCCATGTCTTGACCCCTAACCTTAAGCACAAGCTCACAGTAAATAAACGTTAGTTAAATGAATGAAAAAGTAAGTAGGTAAATGAATGGATATACGCAGTCAGTGGGCACAGACTTTTATATCTGTGTTAATTGCTCGTTTTAGAATCAGAATACTCTAGAAAAGCCATTGAATGGTTGCCATACCACATTACTAACTCAGATGCCATGATAGTAAGATATCACCACTAATGTATGTAGATGTAGAAAGTAAGACTTTGCTAGGAAGATTCATTTGTAAAACTTCAGAATAATATCTAAAGTAACCGTAACTTGCTAATGCCCAGTAGACCCATGAAAAGATGCTCAATATTGCTAACTATTAGAGAGACATAAACCAAAATTACAGTGGGTACCCCTCACACTGGTCAGAATCAACATAATTAAAAATTCTATAAATAGCAAATGCTAGAAAAGGTATGGAGAAAAGGCAATTCTCCTACAGAGTTTGTGAGAATGGAAATTGGTGTAACCACTATGGAAAATAGTATGGAGGTTCCATAAAAAACAGAAGAGAGTTGTCGTATAATCCAGAAATCCCAATTCTGGGCATATATCTGGAGAAAATAATAATTCAAAAAGATACATACTCCCCAACATTCATAGCAGCACTGTTTACAATAGCCAAGACACGGAAACATCTTAAATGTCCATCAACAGATGAATGGATAAAGAAGACGAGGTACATATACACAATGGAGTATTACTCAGCCATTTAAAAAGAACAAAATAATGCCATTTGCAGCAACATGAACAGACTTAGAGACTGTCATACTAGATCAGAAAGAGAAAGAGAAATGCCATATGATCTCACTTGTATGTAGAATCTATGACACAAATTAATTTACTTACAAAACAGAAATAGACTCACAGACATAGAAAACAAGCAAATGGTTTCCAAAGGGAAAAGGAGATAGAGAAGGGATAAGTTAGGAGTTTGGGAATATCCGATACAAACTACTATATATAAAATAAACAGCAAGACCCTACTGTATAGCACAGGGGACTATTCAGTATCCTATAACAAAGCATGATGGAAAATAATATAAAAAAGCTTAAATATGTTTATGCAAAACTGAATCTGTTTTCTCTACACCAGAAATGAACACAACATTGTAAACCAACTATAGTTTAATTAGAAAAATAAAGTTATGTAGTTCACTTATGTCTTACAGTTAAATCATGTGTAGCATGGCAGTTGGCTAAGATGAACACCCCATCATTCTAGGCTCAGATTGTGACTGAGAAGCCTGGTCCAGTTACCAGACAATAAGTCAATTAAGCCCTTCATGATTTAGAAGGTCTGTTCAAAAGATAAGTCTATCTTGTAAATTAATCAACAAAAGGTAACAGGCACTTAAGCTCTTCAAAATAAAAACTCAGCCATTGGAACACAAGCTATTCTCTCACAGTAAACAAGGAATTGAACATGTTAATTCAAGTTCGTGTCTCCTTACATAGTATATGAAGTATGTATAAAAATAACTGGGTTCCAACGATCAGTCAGTGAGAAGGGCTGAGGCATGAAAAATAAACACATTACCTCCCAGATAATTAGCTTTCTTTTTTTAATTAATGGAATCATAAAGAAGGAAAGAGGCAACGCATCTGTCTACCTCTGGCATTCACTCTGAAGTTATTCACTTCTAAATACGCCCAATGGCAGGTTGCTGGAGAGAGTGGTGAAGGGGAGAGGAATGTTTTATGTATTTCCCAAGAGTCAAATGGTTTCCAGATTAACAAACCTCTACTGAAACCATTTTTAAACAACTGGGAGAGGGATTTTGCTTAATATTTAAGTTTTAAATGTTTAAATTATTATTATTGATTAGAACAAGAAGTATATTTATCAAGTAAATGCCACTGTGCAATATGAAGGGCTTCCTTGGTGGCTAAGATAGTAAAGTCTGTCTGCAGTGCAGGAGACCCAGATTCGTTCCCTGGGTTGGGAAGATCCCCTGGAGAAGGAAATGGCACCCCACTCCAGTACTCTTGCCTGGAAAATCCCATGGACAGAGGAGCCTGGTGGGCTACAGTCCATGGGGTTGCAAAGAATTGGACACGACTGAGAGACTCCACCTTCATTTTCTTTCACAATATAAAAAAGTTATATGTAATCTGTGTATTCTAAAATCAAATGAGTTCATCTCTGGAAGTCTTGACCAAGCCACCTAATTACTGTTTTATTTATTGTGAAGGACCTGAGTCCTTCATTATGTTGTACACTCTTATTTTATCAAAACCAGTGTATGGGTTGAACAAAAAATATAAGCTGGCATCTGGAAAATACATATGACTTCAGTTAGTATCAGAAAGCACATTTTTGTTCTCAATAATATCTGACATTGAACAAAGTAATTAAATATCTTCTTTTTAAGGTAGTTATTTTTAACATTTATTATATGCAATAGCTGAACTTAAGCAGACACAGTAATATAAAATTGTGCCTCCTGATTTTACTGTTTTAGTGAATTAAATGGTATTCATTCCCCAAATGCTAACCCAAGAAAATGCAACTGAAAACGTAAGTGAACCCTATGGTGCTACATATCCCAGTCAAAATCATATCTGCCTTTTGGAGGAAAAGCTTCCCAAGGGATAGCTTTTCGGCTGAGGTTGATAGAAAGCAGGAGTCTTTGTCCACTGCATCCCAGGGAGAGAAACGGAGTAGAATTTTTACTCTTCAGAAGTAGGAGAGAGGGTCCAGGCAAAGTGGAAAGTTCCTGGGTACTTCACAACCATCACAGAGTGTGGGTTCAAGGCCATCCAGACGGTAATGGAGAGCTGCACGTTGATCTGGTCCAGTGGCCATTTGTTTTGGCTTTGTTTCATGTTTATTTATTTATATATTATCACCGCTGTGATGATCCCCTGCACCTCAGCTGTCTAAAGCCTGCATGCCTAAACTCTGTGCTCCGCAAAAAATGCAGCCGCCAGAATGAGAAGCCCATGCACTGCAAAGAGAGAGTAGCTCCCACTTTCTGCAGCTGGAGAAAGCCCACATGCAGTAACAAAGACCACGTGCGACCACATAAATAAATACAGCAGTGTGTACATGGCGAGAAAAAAACTAGAACAAGCCCGGGGTCCCTCTCAATTTCTTTTTTTTTTTTCACTTTATTCTACGTTACAATACTGTATTGGTTTTGCCATACGTTGACATGAATCAGCCACAGGTGTACACGAGCTCCCAATCCTGAAACCCCCTCCCACGCCCCACCCCCTATCATCTCTCTGGATCTACATCCCTCCTAAGCAACCTGAGCAGGCCACACTGGTCCTCACTGCTTCTGAATCACAAACACAATCAAGCTCATGCTTCAAGGACTTCACATTTGCTTTTCCTTCTGCTGGGAATGCTACATTCCCAGAGAGCTGCATGGTTCAGCTCATTCATTTCCTTATGGATTTTAACAGTTATTGCCTACGTTATAGGGAAATATTTTATCTCAGCTTATTTTCTAAAATTCTTATGAGTGAATTTCAGACTTTGGCAGTCTAACTTCTATACAGTTCTCTAACAAGCCAGCTCCACAATTCCACATGGTCATAGCTAAGTAAAATTCACAATTTCATGGCCAAAAGTCTGTAAGTCACCTACTCTGGACACATAAGTAGTGATGTGTAAACGTTCAGCAATGCCATCAGCATGACTGTTTTTAATATAGAAGAATGAACTAAACTCTATCAATGCATGGTGTTTTTATTCCCTAGGGGCTTATGAAAGCCTTTTGGAAGATACACTAACTTCTTCATCTCACTAGAATATTATGTAGGAAATATAAAAGTACATGCCTGCGAAGTCGCTTCAGTCGTGTCCGACTCTTTGCGACCCCCGTGGACTGTAGCCTGCCAGGCTCCTCTGCTGATGAGATTCTCCAGGCAAGAATACTAGAATGGTATTGAACCCACGTATTCAACCCAGGGATTGAACCCACGTCTCCTATGTGTTCAGCACTGGCAGGTGGGTTCTTTAACAACCCAGGTGGGTTCTTCACACATGGGAAACCCATAAGATCAATAACTGATGAAAACAACTCTCATCACCTGAAAGAGTTAATTTTGTTTCTTGAATCTTTTACTTGAAGCAGTTTTTCATTTTTATTTTATTTAAGTCCTTTAGCATTGCAAAAGAGAAAGAAAAAAGGAGTTGCCATTTTCTTGGAAAAAATACATACAGTATTTAAACTTCTGGAAAACTTTGGTTTGTTTAATTTCCTGTGAGATTCAAGTTCAAATGTTTCCATAGTATTTTAACTTTAGAGGACATTTTTATAAAAAGTCTTTTTTTCTCATAAAGGGAAGTCCCAAATGTAATCTCTAATTATACACTAAATTGTGTATTCTTAACAGAAATAAAATATACGTTTGGGAGAAATTTAATAAAACTGTTAACTGATAGTACATTCAACCAACTTGGTGAATTACAGCCTTGCTATGAAATTATTTTGCTCTCTTCTGAAATACTGGCCTTTAGTGCAACATATTGTTATTACTGTGGGCTTGATTCTGGCTAATTTAATCAGTCATATTTTGAAGAAAAATGCTAGAATTGGCTATTAATAGGAAAAGGGAAGAAAAGGGTGCCTGTATTTTTTTTTTAATTTCTACCATAGGCCAAAAATTAGACTAGGCAGTTTAAATATGCAACCTCATTTAATCAGGAAAAAGGAAAGCTCTCCAGAATGTCCTCTCTGCTGTCAACATTTCACTTCTGATCACCACGTGTATGGCATTTGTCTGCACTGACCAGCTCTCCAATACCACTGGGTGTCCTGCAATTCCATTTAATTCTGATACAGTGTACCTGGAGTTAGCACAGACCCACCGATTAAGGGCTCAGTCCCATAAGAATGCCCCCACTTCCACTTCAGTTGACAACTACAAATCCAGTTTTTCACCTATACTGCTGGTGAGTGACCATAAATCAGACACCCCTAAACCACCCCATGGGTTTGATAATCGTCTAGAGCAGTTTAAAGGACACAGAAATACAGTTTACTTACTAGACTGCAGGTTTATCATAAAACGATACAACTCATGAACAGCTACATAGAAGAACCATATAGGGCAAGGTCTAGGGGGGCACGGGTCTTCCATGTCCTCTCTAAGTATGCCCCCTTCCCAGCACCTGCAGGCGCTCATCAACCCAGAAGCATCCCCCAGGAGTTGTTTTTTGGAGGCTTTGTTATACAGGCATGACTGATTAAATCAGTGCCCACTGGAGAGGAATTTCACCCCAGCCCTGCTCTCCTTCCGGGAAGTAAGGGCACGGGGCTGAATGTCCGAAGCCTCTAATCACAGGACGGTTATCCTGGCAACCAGCTCTCATCCGGTGGTTAACTAGGAGCTTTCCAAAAATTCACCTCATTAATATAGACTTCAGTTCAGTTCAGCTCAGTTCAGTCATTCAGACATGTCTGACTCTTTGTGATCCCATGGACTACAGCACACTGAACCTCCCTGTCCATCACCAACTCCAGGAATTTACCCAAACTCATGTCCATTGAGTCAGTGATGCCATCCAACCATCTCATCCTCTATCATCCCCTTCTCCTCCTGCCTTCAATCTTTTCCAGCATCAGAGTCTTTTCAAATGAGTCAGTTTTTTACATCAAGTGGCCAAAGTATTGAAGTTTCACCTTCAACATCAGTCCTTCCAATGAACACCCAGGACTAATTTCCTTTAGGATAAACTTGTTGGATCTCCTTGTAGTCCAAGGGATTCTCAAGTCTTCTCCAACATCACAGTTCTAAAGCATCAATTCTTCATTGCTTAGCTTTCTTTATAGTTCAACTCTCACATCCATACATGACTGGTTAAAAAGGCTTGTTATGAATATTAAGATATTCCTTTCACTTTATCACTATGGAGCTATTTCAGAACTGAAGGCAAAAAAAACTAAACAGTTTAATAACAGATGCTCCCAGTATTCTTACCATTTAGGAAATTATAAGGATTTAGGAGCAGTGTACCAGGAATGGTACCAATACCAAATATATGCTTATTATAAATAATAATATTACAAAATTAATCACATAAGATGAGGTCTATGATATTATCTCCATGCTTCAGGTGAGAAAGCTGGCCACACTGATATTGTTATATGGAAGGAGAATTCAAAACAAGTCTTATCTCTTAAAAGTCTTTCCAGCAAGATACATGCATACCTGATCACAGATTTATTCTCATAAAGGAATTCTCATAAAACAATTTTGATTTACTTAATCTCCTATTATGTGTTACATCATTTTCATTAAATACAATATTTTATTGAATCAATGTTACTCAGTAATGGGGAAACTGAGTTAGTTTTGACACCATGATAAACTTTCTCCCAGAAGCTAAAATTTCACATTAAAAAACAAATTTATTCTCATAAAGGAATTCTTGTAAAATAATTTTGATTTACTTAATCTCCTATTATGTGTTACATCACTTTCATTCAATTCAATATTTTATTGAATCAACGTTACTCAGCAATGAGGAAACTGGGTTAGTTTTGACACCATGATAAACTTCCTACCAGAAGCTAAAAACTCACATTAAAATAACTTTTAAATAGTCTGATTTCCAAGACAAATTCTAGTTTAAAAAAAATTAGACAAAACAAAAACGATTAACATTAAGATAAATGCCTGAAACAGTTTCCTATGGCCTGTGTTCTCTATGTAGTAACTTTTGCCTTGGGTTGAATCAAAGAAAATTCGAACCAGCTGGAGTTAAACCGATTAAGAGACTATTTTGCAATAGGGAAGAAGAGAGATGAAATTCAGCTCTAAATACAGCAGGGACAAGTGAGGATTTAGAGCCAGCAGGCAGAGTAAGGGCATCAGTGGATGGAAAATTAATCTGAGGAGCTTGATTAGGTATCAAAATGATACCTAAGGCAGGTCTATCCTAATGGGAGATTCTTGATTGGCTCAGCAGGATTCTTGCTGAACTGTACCTAGCAGACCAAGGACAAGGCTGAGTTGAGAAAGAGCTCCGAAGAGCCTGACTGAAGCTTGGGTGAGGGGAGGGTCCTTCAGAATCACTCCCCACCACTCCACCCCACCACACCACTCCACCACACCACACCACACCAC
>SJYC01122977.1:0-38084 GCA_006408675.1 Madoqua kirkii
GGCCCCCCAGACAGCCATTTTGCTTTTTTGTATTTCTTTTCCATGGGGATAGTCTTGATCCCTGTCTCCTGTACGATGTCATGAACCTCATTCCATAGTTCATCAGGCACTCTATCTATCATATCTTGTTGCTTAAATCTATTTCTCACTTCCACTGTATAATCATATGGGATTTGATTTATTACTTTTGCTATAGTAAGTGCTAAATAAATACTTTTTTATGACTGGATAAATGAATGAATTACAGAGCATCCTACATGCTAAATATAAGATTATATTAACAACTTACATCTCTTTTCTTTTTTTCATTTAGTTACTCAGTCTACTGAAGAGATAGCTATGTTGACAGTGTTCATATTTCTTAGTCTGCTATCATTTACCCTGGCATTGTTTTTAAAATAATGTAAAATTTGAATATTTTCTGAGGTATTTTTTGCCACTGTCCATCATATATAATAATGATACAGTAATGGAAGAATGAAGTATAGGAATTATTTCCTTAAATTGAGAAGGAAAAAAAAATCTATAAGCTAGTATAGGATATAACTGAATTAAATAATGACAAAAAAATAGATTATATTAAAGACCAAGCACAGGAAAGCCCAGTAAAGACAGTTTCCTCCAGTCAGAAATACCTTTCTGGGTGTTGTAGAGGTTGATATAAACAATTCATTAGATTTAATTTAGTTTATTGAAGAACTTCTTTTCCCATCCTCATTTTTAAAGCTTGATACACAATTATTCTTTATTATGGAACTATGAATCAGATTATGGAAATTTTTAGGAATATATTTACTGTTACTTTTGTTGGGGAATAGCTTCATCTTTTGTATCAACAGAGCCATCACTCCTGAGTAGACCTGAAACGTTTATTGATGGCTGGTGTAAGATATACATCTTTGCTAATGAAGGCAATTAATCTATTACCACAGATGGGTTCACACTAAGTATCTTTCCTGCGCAGACAGCACCTTCTTTCTTGCCACATTTAAATCTCCATGACCTCATTTTTCATCCAGGGATGGTAATTTGTTAGCTCCTGACTGCTTTAAGAACCAGTCTACCATCCACCCTCTCTATTAGGATTTATGCACAAGTCTCCTCACGACACAGAGACACAGAGGACTGGCGCACAAAGGGAAGAGCTGTGGGGGCCACCCATCAAACCGGTGACAGCGTGATGCCGGAGCAACATTTGAGAGGAGATGAATTAACAGCCTGGTTCTTCACCCTCCCAAACATCATCAGGCTGAGAGAAAATGACTCTCCTTGCTTTGTGCATGGGAACTTTCTAATTAAAGAAACTTCTCTAATCTTTTTCCTCAAACTGATGGAACTCGACTTTTCCAAGGAAAATTGCCACTGATTTCTCAGGAGATGGCAACTTTACACCTTGTTCTCTCTGCTTGGCTTTATCTGTCTGCAATAATTGCCATTCTGATTTATCAGTTCCAATGCCCAAGCTATTAGCTGACCGGACTCAATTCTCAGTGTAATATATGGAGCTAAAACAGAGCTATCTTTTGAATAAAAAATAAATGGTGTTAGAGCATACTGGATATGTGTATCCCCATGTGTAACCTGCCAAAGCTGTTCTTCATTTCTGTTTACATATATGTGAAGTTTGCCATTTCATTATCAAATCTAAAAATTCTTAGCATTTCAATAAATATTCACAAATATCAGGTGAAAATAAATAAAATGCAAGTGTTCTTGAGACAGATACTGAATTAGATTTTAAAAAATGAATACATGGAAAATTATTCAGTTATACAGAATATATCTTATCTTCGTTAAATATCACAGAATTAAAATATAGATTCATCTTGACAAGCATGGGCTCTCAGAGTATTAGGAATCAAATTCTAAATTTGTGACTTACTAGTTGCATGGTAATAAAAAAGTTAATCAATCATCTTATGCCCTGTTTTCTTCAAATGTCAGCTGGCTCTGGTAGAGGACAACTGATAACCCTCCATGTTCCAGAGGCAGAAAATTATTTTTGAAACCACCTGATTTTTTATTCTGAGGCCACAACATAAAAGTCCATCACTTGCATAAGCCATGTGTTGAGATGCACAGGGAATACTTGGTATATATACTGTTTGAAGATATTTAAGAATGTTGAGGTTTTAATAAGAGGTTTTGCATTTATGTTTAATTGCAGCATCTTGGCACAGGAGATCACCAATTAGTTGCATCCAGAAATGGGAGAGAGATCTCTGGCTGATTATTTTGTGAAACTGTAAAATGGTTTGTCACACCATGGCCCATTATAGCTCATCTGACAAAGAGAATAAAGACGCCTGCCTCTCATTAACTAAAAGGCAAAGATAGATGGAACAGATTTTTGAAAACTGATTTAAGTTTTGTTCTTAAAAAGCAAGGTGCATCATTGAGACTGAGTTTCATACCAGTTAACCGAAAAAAAAAAAAAAAAACAACCTGAACCCCAGAAGTTCACCAAGGCACAGAACACACTTAAATTGTGGCTCCCAGAATATAGGTCATACTCCCTTTCTTTTACTTTCTCCTAATCTGAGACAGTGTTAGTGTTTTTCTAAAGCTAATTTTTCCTAGTTTTTCTAGGCTTTTTCTTCCAGTAATCCTTAGGTAACATATTGGAGCTAAAGTTGATATAGCTTATATAATAGATTTTATTCTTAAAGCCATAGGGTTAATATTTGTATTTCATTCTATGAATTATTGTGCTCCTTAAATGAGATGAGGCATATAACATGTTTAGCACAGTGCTTAGCTTTCTGTGAGCAGTAAACACAAGTTACCCCTCATCGTTACCATTATTACCACCATCATCATCATGTGCCAGACACAGTTCTAACACCAGGGGATACAGAATTAACAAGATTGATACAG
Organism: Madoqua kirkii; assembly: GCA_006408675.1. Lineage (NCBI taxonomy): Eukaryota > Metazoa > Chordata > Mammalia > Artiodactyla > Bovidae > Madoqua > Madoqua kirkii. The sequence continues at coordinate 2,878 of SJYC01122977.1, forward strand.
GCATTGCCCTCAGGGAGTTTACATTCAATTGACGAAGACAACCAACAAACATGTTAAAAATAAATAAATCTTAAAAGTAAATAGGCCAAACCCCTCAGACTGTGAAAAATGCTCTGAAGCAAAGGAACATTACACTGGGCTGCAACAAAGCTAGAGATAACCAGTTTCCATAGCAGAGCTAGGGAAGACCTCTCTGAGGCAGTGTTACTGAGTTAAACTGGAGTGTGAACGTCAAAGAACAAGCCAGACTTTCCAGGAACTAGGAGAAGAGCAACTCGGCAAGTCGGAAAGAGCAAAATGAAAAGAATGCAGCCTGGAAAGAGCATGGCTTGCGTGAGGAGAACTGGTTCCAGCATACGTGAAGCAGAGCAAATGAGGGAGCGGAAGGTATAAGAAAGGCCGCAGGTGGAGACGGTCAAGATAATGGAAAATATCATCAGCAAGAAAAAGCGCATGTCCCCTTAATACAATGAAAAGCCATGCATTGGACAGCTTTAAAGGCAGCCATGCCACACTTTGTGTTTAAAATGACCAAAGCCATTCTTTTCCTGAGCATCAATGGGTCAAAGGTGGAAGCAGCAGTTGCCAGAACACTGAGACAGTTGTAGCTTAGACCATCTGTAATTTGGAAAATGAGTTACTGTTTAGAGAATGAAACAGACAGCCATAGAAGGGCAGGAGGATCACAGGAGGCAGGGATATCTGTCAAGACTGTGCTGCACTGATCCAGGTGAGAGGTGAGAATAACCTAAGCAAACTGTGCAAAGATCAAGAGAATGGTATGAGTTTGGGGCTCCAGAAATGAGGGAACAAAGCATACTTTAACACTTATTAGAAATCAAAAGCGAAGAAAGGGTTGAGGATTCCTTGCAAGTCCTAGCTTAGACAAACAAGAGAAAGCCACAGCTGTCCACTGATATCTTGGACCATGTATACAGGTGAGTTGGTTTTGTTGAAAGATAGTGTGGGCCCTTGACACAGTGGATAATCAAACACGTGTCTGGTTGGCAGTGAGATAGATGAAGCTGAAGCTGTAGAGACAAACTGGAGATACATGTAATCTGTGTTTGTTGGTAGTAAACTCCAAGGTTCTATTTTCCTGAAGGTATTTTAATTTCTTTCACACAGGAAATATGCATTCTAAGTTGACAGTAATATTATCTCAACACGTTAAAGAAATGCTTCCATTGTCTGTCTCCTAATACTGCTTTTAAACATAAATTATCAATCACCATTCTTTTATAATTGATTTGTTTTTCTTCTCTGGCAGCTTTAAAAATGTTTATCTTTTTATTTGGTGTTCTGCAGTTTAATTACGTTATGCTTTGGTAGAGATTTATTTTCTATTTATGTATCACTGGACTTCCAGAATTTAAAGGTTTTTGTTAATCAAAACTTGTGAAAAGTTTTTTTTTTTTTTCCACCTTGCTCACTTTTACTGAACACCAAGCTCAAAGAAAGAAGTTTCCTGTACTTTTTTCATTCATGCCTAAGGGCTAAAGTCAACAGGGCCTTAGGAAGCATCACTAGGAACAAAGCTAGTGGAGGCGATGAAATTCCAATTGAGCTACTTCAAATCCTGAAAGATGATACTGTGAAAGTGCTACACTCAATATGCCAGCAAATTTTGAAAACTCAGCAGTGGCCACGGGACTAGAAAACGTCAGTTTTCACTCCAATCCCAAAGAAAAGCAATGCCAAAGAATGCTCAAACTACTGTACAATTGCACTCATTTCACAAGCTAGCAAAGTAATGTTCAAAATTCTCCAAGCCAGGCTTCAGCAACACGTGAATCATGAACTTCCAGATGTTCAAGCTGGATTTAGAAAAGGCAGAGGAACCAGAGATCAAATTGTCAACATCCACTGGATCATTGAATAAGCAAGAGAGTTCCAGGGGAAAAAAAAATCACTTTATTGACTATGCCAAAGCCTTTGACTGTGTGCATCAAAACAAACTGTGGAAAATTCTGAAAGAGATGGGAATACCAGACCACCTGACCTGCCTCCTGAGAAATCTGTATGCAGGTCAAGAAACAACAGTTAGAACCAGGCATGGAACAATAGACTGGTTCCAAGTAGGAGAAAGAACATGTCAAGGCTGTATACTATCACCTTGCTTATTTAACTTCTATGCAGAGTACATCATGAGAAACGTTGGGCTGGAAGAAGCACAAGCTGAAATCAAGATTGCCGGGAGAAATACCAGTAACTTCAAATATGCATATGACACCATCCTTATGGCAGAAAGTGAAGAACTAAAGAGCCTCTTCATGAAAGTGAAAAAGGAGAGTGAAAAAGTTGGCTCAAAACTGAACATTCAGAAAATGAAGATCATGGAATCTGGTCCCATCACTTCATGGCAAATAGATGGGGAAACAATGGAAACAGTGGCAGACTTAATTTCAGGGGATCCAAAATCACTGCAGATGGTGATTACAGCCATGAAATTAAAAGATGCTTGCTCCTTGGAAAAAAAGTTATGACCAACCTAGATAGCATACTAAAAAGCAGAAACATTACTTTGCCAACTAGGTCCATCTAATCAAAGCTATGGTTTTTCCAGTAGTCATGTATTGCTGTGGAAAGCTGAGTGCAGAACTGATGCTTTTGATCTATGGTGTTGGATAAGACTCTTGAGAGTCCCTTGTACTGCAAGGAGATCCAACCAGTCCACCCCAAAGGAGATCAGTCCTGGGTATTCATAGGAAGGACTTATGTTGAAGCTGAAACTCCAATACATTGGCCACCTGATGCGAAGTGCTGACTCATTGGAAAAGACTCTGATGCTGGGAAAGATTGAGGGCAGGAGTAGAAGGAAATGACAGAGAAAGAGATGGTTGAATGGCATCATCAACTCAATGGACACGAGTTTGGGTAAATTCCTCGAACTGGTGATGGACAGGGAAGTCTAGTGTGCTGCAGTCCATGGGGTTGCAAAAAGTCAGACACAACTGAGTGACTGAACTGAACTAAACTGTATGGATGTGAGAGTTGGACTATAAAGAAAGCTGGGCTGATTGAAGAATTGCTGCTTTAGAACTGTGATGTTGGAGAAGACTCTTGAGAGTCCCTTGGGCTGAACTTACTGACTGAACGGCTAAACTCTAGCTTTGGTTCTTTCTTACTTCTCATCAGCTCAGTTCAGTTCAGTCACTCAGTCATGTCTGACTCTTTGCGACCCCATGAATCACAGCACGCCAGGCCTCCCTGTCCTTCACCAACTCCCAGAGTTCACTCAGACTCACGTCCATTCAGTCAGTGATGCCATCCAGCCATCTCATCCTTGGTCATCCCCTTCTCCTTCTGCCCCCAATCCCTCCCAGCATCAGAGTCTTTTCCAATGAGTCAACTCTTCATGAAGTGGCCAAAGTACTGGAGTTTCAGCTTTAGTATCATTCCTTCCAAAGAAATTCCATAGTTTACTTCAATAGAATTCCTGAGAAATCTTTGCTATTACATGAGTTGTAACATGCTAGGTTTTTTTTTTCTTTTTTCCCATATTTTAACTAATACTCTTAAAAATTCAACTGAATGCATTTAATTTTATACTGTCAGAAATGAAATCTATTTTAAGTCTCTTTTCCATCTGTTTTATGCAATAAATTATTTTAATTATGATATTCAATGATTAGGTCTTAGCATGGGATTCACAGACAGCATGACAGCCTTCAATACTTGGAAGATGAAATGTACTTAGTTTTGAAAGTAAAATAAAAATGCTAAGCTGGGCAACACTCAGAGGAAAAATTACTTTCACAAATTAAAAATAATTGTATCAAGTAATTTGATTTAATAGTTAATTCAGGTCTTAAAACATTTTTCTTAACTTACTTTTTGCTCATTTTATTTGAAGAGAAATATTCTAAATACATTGTTTTCCTTCATTCCCAGATACAATTGTTCTTTAAAGCTTATGGTCAACTGATTACTAGGTCTTCTAATGATGCTGAGAAAGATTATATATGAGTGTTAAACGAGTATCATGATCTGGATGTGAACATTTCCAGGTAGATGTGAAACTGCTATTTGTAGTCTTCTGTCTGCTGATGAAAATGCAAGAAGATAGAGATAAACAAAAGCAAGAGCTGTTTTGTTGCTGAGCAATATTTGGAGGAAATAGGTAAGAGTCAGGACTTTCAGTTTATGAAAATAAATCAGGTTCTCCACTACAGTCTCGCCCAGCAAAGTACTTAAGGAAAGAAGTGATCTCAGAGAAGACATGAACCCCAGCATGATAACAAGAAAGTACAGCTCCAGGGGGCAGATCAGAAAATTATGACCACAAGATCCTTTGTAAGTGTGTCTAACAGTGAATCTAATAGGCTTCAAAGAATGCTCAGGGTCTGGAACCTGCTCAGCTGGACAAGAGGATTTCTAAGAATCTGAAAGGCATGCCTCAGAGACAATTTTCCTTCACAAAAATGTTTCCAAGATGCTAAGTGACACTGTTCCTTCGTACTCTGCTAAAGAAAAATATGTTTAAAAAGGAAATATGAGTATGAGTTTTTGTCAAATATTATCAATTTACTGTAACACACTGAAGCTCATGATGGTTTTAATGAAATTATAACAAACAATGGCTACTGACTTATAGACAGAGTAAAAGAATTGACATATGCATTTGCAAATTTGGATTTGGAATTAACAGCCATTTTCCAATAGGAGACTCATGTTAGAGAGTAGGTTCAAAGCCTCTTCTTTTATATTTTAAAGGCTTGGGAAGAAAGATTATAAAACCTGATGATAAGGATCATAAAATCTGATGACAAGTAGCTGAACCCCTTCCTTTAAAAGAATAAGTTCCCTTGGAGTATAAAAACACCCCTAAGAAGGACAAACTTCCTATATTCTGGAAGGGAGTGAGCTAGTTTCTACCCACTAATCAGCATCAATACAGTAAAGGGTATGTCAGCACTTTTGTAATGAGGCAGCTGTTCATAAATAGTTACAACATGATTATATTAGCTAACAGAGGGAAAATGCTCAAAACCTCTATATGTGAGAATCAGAGAGCATTAACTTACAACCCAGCATTAACCTTCACACACAGTTTGCATAGCTATACCGCCATTAATTTTTGCTTTTCTAGACATAAGGTGTGATTCAGTTGAAGCAGTCAGGCTGCAAATAATTGCTATCTCGTAACATTCTCACAGCCCATAGGCTTGTGCTTTTAAAGAGTGATAGCTTAAAAAGTACAGCAAGGGGAGAATCAGTCACTCCCAACCTCACCCCAACACACACCCACATGAAGACTTCGAGGATGGCCTGCATTTGGAATGACTGTTACATTCAGAGCCTGACCCTTGGCTTTTCTGGGCCAGCATAGCCAACTCACTCCAGTATTCCTGCTTGGAGAATCCCAGGGACAGAGGAGCCTGGTAGGCTACAGTCCACGGGGTCCCAAAGAGTCGGACACGACTGAGTGACTTCACTCACTCACTCATTTCAAGTTGACATTCTGTGCTCATTTCTACTGAGCTCTCAGGTGTTGAATCAAACTAATCAAAATGACTGAATAATGTAGAAACAGTTTAAACAAGAATGTAAATCGACTGCTGCCTATCTTTACTAGTGGCTTCAGTTCTCGGTTCTTCCTCTCAGGATATGACCTCCTGAACCATGGACTTGGAATGTTCATTTTGAAATCCCAAATTTCATTGGTACTTTCCTTCCTCACTCATATAGCAAACAAAGCCAAACTTAGAAGCCATATTTTCTTAGCTCTGAAAATTTAAGTTGTGCATCCTGCCTCCTATTTTCTCCTTCAAAATTCTTCTCCTCCTCCAAACTCATCTTTTTATCTCCACCCTAGACTCCTCCCTCTCTGCCTGGGTCTCCTATCACAATGCTTCTTCCAACAGCCGTTCGGCACCCCTCAGAAAGCCCAGATACTTGCACACAAAGCTCTTTACCTAAAATTAACCCTCACCACCCCATTTCCTGGTGGCTCAGTGGTTAAAAAAAATTCTGCCTGCCAATGCAGGAGATGAGGGTTTGATCTTTGAGTTAAAAAGATCCCCTAGAGGAGGAAACGGCAACCTACTCCAATATTCTTTCCTGGGAAATCTTATCTGCAGAGGAGCCTGGTGGGCTACAGTCCACGGAGATGAAAGAGTCAGGCATGATTTAGTGGCTGAAACACAACCACCCCTTTTCCCCCACCTATGCCTGACATTACTTTTCTTCTGACAGCTGTTGTGACTTTCCAGTAATAAATACCACTAACAAGTTTTTAAAACACGGTATTCATTTTCTAGGGCTTCCATAACAGAGGACCACAAACTGGGTAGGCTGAACAATAGAAACTTGTTTTGTTTAAGCTCTGAAGGCTAGAAATCCAAGATCACGGCATTGAGAAGGTTCATTTCTCCTGAGACCTCTATCCTATCCGTGGCTTATAGATGGCCATTTTCTTCATGTCTTCACCTGGTTTTTCCTCTGTGTGACCCAAATTTTGCAGGTGAAGACATAAGTCACACTAGGTTAGGGCCTACTCTGATGACCTCTTTGAACCATAATTACCTCTTTAAAGAGCCTATCTCCAAATACAAGCACATTCTGAGGAACTGTGGGTTAGGATTTCAACATGAATTGGGGGGGAACACGATTTAGCCCAAAATACAGAAAAGTACACTAAAGGAAAGATAAAGTGAGTGGAAAAAGTTTAGAATACTTTAGAAAACAAACTGTTTTGAAAAGATTAAAACCAAAATCTGATTCTTTTGGAAAACTTGAAAAAGAAATATGTCTAGCAAAACCAACAAAAGAGAGAAAATACCTAAGAAAGAAAAAAGAGGGCACATAAGTACAGATATATGAAACATTTAAGAAATACTAGCAGTGATATTTTCCCAAGGTCTTTCTTTACTGAGATGAGTGGACAATTTTCATAGGAAAAACGTAGGAAGAGATATTTCATCTAGCACACATGGTGAAGCTGCTTAGTGCCATATGGGTATTCATTATATCATTTTGTGTACTTTTCTGTATGTTTACAACTTCTTTTAACATTTAGAACAACTTTGGTATTTTATAATACAACAATATTCGTTAGAGAATCAAAGAAAGATGCCTAAGAACAAGTATTAATATGAGTGGTTGGTATCCCTGCTTGGAGTACCACGATAGAAGATAAAGAATAAGAATCCTGCTTTTTATTTTCTATTGCAATAGAGCAAGAAGACTCCACCGAAGTGCTATGAACTTCAGGTCACAAACTGAGTGAGAAAATAAAGACCATTTATGCCTTTTCTACATCTTGGCTTTCTTCCAGTGAAATTTCTGCTTCCTCAGCAGTGCAGTATTTACAAGGACTTAAATACTTGCCTCAAGAGATTCCCAAGGGGCCTTTAATTCCTAAATACTAATATAATTTCTTTTGGTATTTTGTTTATTTAAGCATATATTTATCAAGTACCATACTTTAAATGCTTAACTGGGCCTTACTTTTTATTTTTGGTGATCTCTAATTTTGCACTTCATTTATTTGACTCTTCATTTATTTAACAAGCATTTATTAACTAGACCTTTGCTATACATCATGGTCACTGCTGGTTGCCATGCAGTATATACAAGAACCACATGATGCTTCTCTCTCTTCCCTAGATGCTAAGGCATTTCTGACTCTTTTGCGACCCCATGGAGCCCGGCAGTTTCCTCTGTCCATGGGATTCTCCAGGTAAAAATACTGGAATGTTTTGCCTTGCCCTCTTCTAGAGGATCTTCCCAATCCAGCGATCAAACCTAGATCTGACCCAGGGATCAAACCCACATCTCCTGCATTATAGACAGATCCTCTACACTGAGTTACCTGGGAAGCCCGCACATGATATGTACCCTTAGATAATTTGGTGATTCTCAGGCTTTAACTGACGTCAAAATGGCATCCTAGAGATTTGTTAAAATACAGGTGCCTGCATCTTTAGAACTGCTGATTTAGTAGATATGTGGTTTCAAAATGTGTATTTCTAACATGTCATCAGTTATTACATGCTATTTTGTAATCTAACTCATAAATGTTAGTTCCAATGCTCTTTCCTTCTAACCTTCAACACTTCAAATGATAATTTTAAAATGTCTTTTTTTGTCCTTCAGCCACTCAGTCGTGTCCAACTGTTTGCAACCCCATGGACTGCAGCACCCCAGCCTCCCTGTCCATCATCAACTCCCAGAGTTCACTCAAACTCATGTCCATTGAGTTGGTGATACCATTCAACCATCTCATCCTCTGTTGTCCCCTTCTCCTCCCACCTTCAATCTTTCCCAGCATCACGGTCTTTTCTGGTGAGTCAGCTCTTCCCATCAGGTGGCCAAAGTATTAGAGCTTCAGCATCAGTCCTTCCAATGAATATTTCAAACTGATATCCTTTAGGATGGACTGGTTGGAACTCCTTGCAGTTCAATGGACTCTCAAGAGTCTTCTTCAACACCACAGTTCAAAAGCATCAATTCTTCGGTGCTCAGCTTTCTTTATAGTCCAACTCTTACATCCATACATGAATTCTGGAAAAACCACAGCTTTGACTAGACAGACCTTTGTTGACAAAGTAATATCTCTGCTTTTTAATATGCTGCCTAGGTTGGTCATAACTTTTCTTCCAAGGAGCTATTGTGTTTTATTTTCATGGATGCCGTCACCATCTGCAGTGATTTTGGAGAGCAAAAATGTAAAGTCTGTCCCTGTTTCCAGTTTCCCCATCTATTTGCCATGAAGTGATGGGACCAGATCCATGATCTTAGCTTTCTGAATGTTGAGCTTTAAGCCAACTTTTTCACTCTCTTTCATTTTCATCAAGGGACTCTTTAGTTCTCTGCTTTCTGCCATAAAGGTGGTGTTATCTGCATATCTGAGGTTATTGATATTTCTCCCAGAAATCTTGATTCCAGCTTGTGCTTCATCCAGTCCAGCATTTTTCATGATGTACTCTGCATATAAGTTAAATAAGCAGTGTGACAGTATACAAACTCAGTATTAATTTTTGCTTTTTGCTATTGTAAGTCTTTCATTCTAAAACACAATGTTGCAGTGACTTTTGTATGCTTGAAATAGTTTCTTTTATATCCCCTGAATATCTTTCATTTTATATTAATTTCTGCATTAAAACTTGCCAAATATCTAAAGGCTTTTCTTCTCAGACACTTTTAATTACTTTTATAAAAACCTGCAGCTGTGAGGAGCCTTAGGCAGATGTGACAGTATACAAACTCAGTATTAATTTTTGCTTTTTGCTATTGTAAGTCTTTCATTCTAAAACACAATGTTGCAGTGACTTTTGTATGCTTGAAATAGTTTCTTTTATATCCCCTGAATATCTTTCATTTTATATTAATTTCTGCATTAAAACTTGCCAAATATCTAAAGGCTTTTCTTCTCAGACACTTTTAATTACTTTTATAAAAACCTGCAGCTGTGAGGAGCCTTAGGCAGAGCTGCTTCCTCACTCTTCCCACAATTACTTTTTAGAGCTGTTTCTGGATCCTTCCTTTATGGTCTTCACATTCCCATTAGTCCAAAGAATTAGAGACTCAAAAAACAGTCAGTTGACCTCAGTGATGTAAACTCCACCATAAAATAGAACCACCTGATTCTCTGGTGTTTCACACTGTTTTGACATCCTATGAAGTTCATGCCCTAATTTCTATTATTTTCAAAACAGGCATTCACAGGATTATTGCAACAAACCAAATATACCAAATGCGTGACTAGGATCATATATGCTGCTCATGGACTCAAAGATCAAGAGAGGTTAGTATTATTTACCCTGACTTAACTCTAGTGGAAAGTGATTTGATGTTGAAATTCACTGAGGGAAGGAACATGACTCATTCTAGATGTTATAAGCTGCTTCCCACCAACAAAAAATGTTTAAAATAGCAAAATCTCTAAACCATAAATATATGTTTAACATTTTAATAGATCATAAATAAAACTTTGGTTTTTGGCCCCTAAATTGAGTTGGCCTCACTTTTGGAAAAGTATTTAAACTTGCAGTGAGTTTGCCTGACCATTGTAATTTTTCTCTGACCTATGCCACACATGGTAACCATTACTAGGGGATGTCAAGGAAAAACTCACTCACACTGTATTTACACAGCATTTTATGGAAATTGGTGTGCAATCATTTTAGTTAAATGAGTGCTTTAAGGTCAGTCTGTAAATAATTCAAAGCATATGAACTATTTTTGTGTTGGCGATGTCTCTTTATTTTTGGTTAATTAAGACCTTCTGCAAGAGAAGGCTTTAAACTATTTCATGAAAATCTTTCCTGGGATCAAAACAGGAACATCTGAACAAAAGCCTTAAATTTCTCGTTCTATCAAATGATTGTTTGGTATCAATTATTTAGCCAATTTTTTTCTTAGAAATCTGATTTCATCAACTATTTGTAAGTGCACAGTTCAATAGTGTCAGTTGTAGTCACATCATTGCGCAACAAATCCCTAGAACTTTCTCATCTTTCCAAATTGAAGCTGCATTTCCACTGAGCAACAATTCCCCACTCCCACCTTCTCTCCAGCCTCTGTCAATGATCATTCTACTTTCTGTTTCTCTGAGTTTGACTACTGTAGATAACTTAGTATAAGAGGGACCATAAAGGATTTGTCTTTTTTGTAGCTGGTTTATTTCACTTAGGACAATCATCTGTATCGCAGTAAATAAAGGGATTTTCTTCTTTTTTAAGGCTAAATAATATTCCTTTAAGTATATTTATACTACTTTTTAAAAATTCATTCATCTGTTAATAGACAATAAAGTGCTTCCCATTTGGGGCTGTGGAGAATAAGGCCATAGTGTGCACAAATCTCTTTGAAATCCTGCTTTAATTCTGTTGGATACATACCTAGAACTGAAATTGCCAAATCATCTGAAAATAATTAAAAACTTGTTTTGAGGAACTGCCTTAGTATTTTCCACTGAGGCTGCAACATTTCACATTCTCCTCCTCTCTTGGCAGTGCACAAGGGTTCCCATGTCTCCTCGTCCTTACCAACACTTGTTAATTTTTGTTTCTTTAATAAAAGTCATCTTAATGGATATGAGGTGACCTCATTGTGGTTTTAATCTGCATTTCCTTAGTCACTAGTGATGCTGAGCCTCCTTTCATATGCTTATTGACCATTTGGAAATTTTCTATGGAGCAATGCCTACCCAAGCCCTTTGCCCAGTTTTTAATCAGGTTAGTTTTTGCTGCTGAATTATAGAAATCCTTTATATAGTCTGCATATTAACCTCTTTATAGATATGTGCCTTGAAAATATTTCTTCCCATTTCACACATTGCCCTTCCACTCTGTTGATTGCTTCCTTTAATGTACAGAAGTTTTAAAGTTTTTATGTAATCCCATTTGTCCACCTTTGCTTTTCTTCCTCTGCCTTCAGTATCATATCCAAGAAATGATTACCAAATCCGGTGTCAAAGTTTTCCCATGTTTTTTCCTAAGAGTTTAATAGTTTGAGGTCATATATTTAGGTATTTAATCCATTTGAACTACTTTTTGTGTACTCTGTATAAGGGTCCAACTTCATTCTTTTTTAATATGGTTATCCACTTTTCCCAACACCATTTGTTAAAGAGACAGTTCTTTCCCCATTGTGTTGCCTCAGCATTCTTGACAGAGATCATTTGACAATATGCATGAAGGATTATTTCTGGACTCTTTCACTGATCTATGTCTGTCTTTATGTCGATACCACATTGTTGTTGTTGTTTTAATTTTACTTTACTTTACTTTACAATACTGTAAATCTGCCCTGAGTGTACATGAGTCTCAATCCTGAACCCACCTCCCTCCCCATATCATCTCTCTGGGTTATCCCAGTGCACCAGCCCCAAGCATCCTGTATCCTGTATAGAACCTAGACTGGTGATTTGTTTCTTACATGATAGTATACATGTTTCAATGCCATTCTTCCAAATCATCCCACCCTCTCCCTCTCCAACAGAGTCCAAAAGTCTGTTCTATACACCTGTGTCTCTTTTGCTGTCTTGCATGCAGGGTTATCATTAACATCTTTCTAAATTCCATATATATGTGTTAGTATACTGTATTGGTGTTTTTCTTTCTCCCTTACTTCACTCTGTATAATCAGCTACAGTTTCATCCACCTTATTAGAACTGATCCAAATGCATTCTTTAAATGGCTGAGTAATATTCCATTGTGTATATGTACCCCAGCTTTCTCATACATTCATCTGCTGATGTACATCTAGGTTGCTTCCATGTCCTGGCTACAGTGCTGCAGTAAAGACTGGAGTACATATGTCTCTTTAAATCCTGATTTCTTCAGTGTATATGCCCAGCAGTGGGACTGCTGGGTCATTGGGCAGTTTTATTTCCAGTTTTTTGAGGAATTTACACACTATTCTCCATAGTGGCTGTCAGTTCAGTTCAGTCAGTCAATTGTGTATGACTTCTTGTGACCCCATGAATCGCAGCACGCCAGGCCTCCTGTCCAAGACCAACTCCCGGAGTTCACTCAGACGCACATCCATTGAACCACTGATACCATCCAGCCATCTCATCCTTGGTCGTCCCCTTCTCCTCCTGCCCACAATCCCTCCCAGCATCAGAGTCTTTTCCAATGAGTCAACTCTTCGCATCAGCTGGCCAAAGTACTTGAGTTTCAGCTTTAGTATCATTCCTTCCAAAGAAATCCCAGGGCTGATCTCCTTCAGAATGGACTGGTTGGGTCTCCTTGTAGTCCAAGGGACTCTCAAGAGTCTTCTCCAACACCACAGTTGAAAAACATCAATTCTTCGGCACTCCAAGGAGTAAGCATCTTTTAATTTCAAAGCTGCAATCATCATCTGCAGTGATTTTGGAGCTCCCAAATATAAAGTCTGACACTGTTTCTGCTGTTTCCTCATCTATTTTCCATGAAGTGGTGGAACTAGACACCATGATCTTCGTTTTCTTAATGTAGAGCTTTAAGCCAACTTTTTCACTCTCCTCTTTCACTTTTATCAAGAGGCTTTTTAGTTCCTCTTCACTTTCTACCATAAGGGTGATGTCATCTGCATATCTGAGGTTATTGATACTTCTCCTGGCAATCTTGATTCCAGCTTGTATTTCTTTCAGTTCAGCGTTTCTCATGATGTACTCTGAATATCAGTTAAATAAGCAGAGTGACAATATACCGCCTTGACGTACTCCTTTTCCTATTTGGATCCAGTCTGTTGTTCCATGTCCAGTTCTAACTGTTGCTTCCTGACCTGCATATAGGTGTCTTAAGAGGCAGGTCAGGTGGTCTGGTATTCCCATCTCTTTCAGAATTTTCCACAGTTTATTGGGATCCACACAGTCAAAAGCTTTGGCATAAACAATAAAGCAGAAATAGATGTTTTTCTGGAACTCTCTTGCTTTTTCCACGATCCAGCAGATTTTGGCAATTTGATCACTGGTTCCTCTACCTTTTCTAAAACCAGCTTGAACATCTGCAAGTTCACGGTTCATGTACTGATGAAGCCTGGCTTGGAGAATTTTGAGCATGACTTTACCAGCATGTGAGATGAGTGCAACTGTGCAGTAGTTTGAGCATTCTTTGGCATTGTCTTTCTTTGGGATTGGAATGAAAACTGACCTTTTCCAGTCCTGTGGCCACTGCTGAGTATTCCAGATTTGCTGGCATATTGAGTACGCACTTTCACAGCATCATCTTTCAGGATTTGAAACAGCTCAACTGGAATTCCATCACCTCCACTAGCTTTGTTTGTAGTGATGCTTTCTAAGGCACACTTGACTTCACATTCCAGGATGTCTGGCTCTAGATGAGTGATCACACCATCATGATTATCTGGGTGGTGAAGATCTTTTTTTGTACAGTAGAGTACTAGTTTACATTCCCACCAATAGTGTAAGAAGGTTCCCTTTTCTCCATACCCTTTCCAGCATTTATTGCTTGTAGACTTTTGGATCGCAGCCATTCTGACTGGTGTGAAATGGTACCTCATTGTGGTCTTGATTTGCATTTCTCTGATAATGAGTGATGTTGAGTATCTCTTCATGTGTTTGCTAGCCATCCATATGTTCTTTAGAGAAATGTCTATTTAGTTATTTGGCCCATTTTTTGATTGGGTCATTTATTTTTCTGTTTTAATTATCATCACGTTATAGTATGCTTTGAAATCAGGAAGTTTGAGGGATATGTTGGAGGAGTGTGTAATTTCCTTGGTTCTGACTTGCCGCAGCAAAGATTTGGAATGGCGGACCACTGTTACAGCTAGATTATGGCTCAGAGTTTTATTCTGCAAGCAAAGGAAAGTATACTCTTGAGGCTTGAGGGCAGTCTGACCCCAAAGCAGAGGTCTCAATCCATCTTGGCTTCCTCCTTTTATACGTTTGTCTCCTTCCCCTCTTCAGACTGCGCTATGCAAATTGAGCCAGCCAAAAAGGGGGCGTGTTTCTTTCACCTGCAGCTCTCACTCCAGTCCGTGGATTTTCTTTTGTTCCGCTTTTTCAGCCCTTCTCTATCTTTGTCTTTTAGCCACCACCATTTTGGATTCCTTTTTCCTATTCTAACTACCTAACATTTCCAATGTTGCTCTTTTTCAAGATTGTTTTGGCTGTTTAAGGACTCAAGGCTTAACCCATGATTAAGGTTAAAGATTTCCCTGGACTCACTTGCATCAAGAAGAAAAGGCATCCAGTCTTGTTTGGTTCTGCCTCATCAACAGTTTATTGATAAATCTACAACTATAGAGAGCTCGTCACTATGGCCTATGTCTAAGCACAGTGTTTAGCATAAACTATGTGTTTCAGTAGTTAGTAGGCATGCTTAGTTGAACCTTTGCCTCTTCAGTGGCTTTTATTTATTATGTTTTCTAGGTTAGATGGTTCACTTCCTAGTGTTTGTTTAGAGAACATCTGTGGCAAACCATTATAGAGAACTTCAGGTCAAAATTCTTAGATTTCTCCTTCAGTCATTTGTACATTATGGTCAACTCCTGCAAAAGTGGCAATCTAAGGATAAGACCCAGTGCCTCCTAGGATGGCTGATGAAAAGGAGATGTGGACTGCAGTAGATATGGCTCATGTTCTTAAATGAGTCTTTTCATGAAACAAGGATCTGCTTGAGTGGCAATACCAGGCACAGTGTTTCTAGTAGAAAATAAAGATGCTGGGGGCAAAAGCTCAAGATCAGGACCACTTTCACTATTAGCCAACACAAAGGCCTCAAAACACTAACTCCTCTCATCCCTTTACTCGTAACTCAGGACTAGGACTAGAATCTTGGTTCTGTCTTTCCTTTCTTATTATTAATGGTAACTTCATTTGAAAGCCTTATTGTCTTTCTCTGACACTGGCCTTAATTAGAGCCTTCATAGCCACCATGAAAGAATGCTCAACTCTGAATTTTACCAAGAAGTTGTCAGAGATGGGAAGGGTCAGTGGATCATCAATCCTGTACTCACAGAAGAGCCTTTGATCTTTATATCTCTCTTCCCAAAGCTCAGCATATTGATGCGCTGCTGGCTCAGCTAAAGCAAACCAAAGGAGGGCCTCTTCCTTTGCTTCCATAAGCCGTGGGAAACAGTTGCCAAATTTGTGTTCTAACTTTCACTTATTCTGTTGCTAATGAGATTTTCCCTTTTTTGTGTTTAGAGAATTCACTTGTTGTTCATCTTCTGTGAGTTTGTTCATGTTCTTTGGCACTTTTTCTCCTATTGGATTCTGTGGTCATCTTTATGAGCTCCTTAAATATAAAAAATAATCTTTGGCTGTCACATCTGTGACAGACTAATAGTTCTTAAACTATGAAGCAGTACAAGTTTCTAACAGCGTATTGATGATTACATTAACTGAAGGACCAATGAATGAGCTCTTTATTCTTGTAATAGTCAATGCAATTAAAAAAACTGTATTTATAAATACAGTCTAAGTAGTACTTTAGACATAAAGTGTTAAGTGAACAACTCATTCTTTTTTGGTTGCCTTTTTTCATTTATAAGTATTGCGGGATGAGTAAAAGAAAGACAAGTTATAATTGAGAAGTACTTTCATGGGATTATAGAGAAAAAGATAGAGAGAAAAAAAATAGTGGCAAACAATTATAGGTTGATTTACTAGCCATATATCTGAAAAGAACTTGTCCTTGGATTGAATAATTTTAAAGGTTCCTATCAAAGAAGTACAAATAATCTATTATTATACTATCTATTACACTTTTATGCTAGCTCCTGACTCCAAAGTGTCATTGAAATTTCAATTTTATAAGACCTCCAGGTATAAGAACTACAATATCTTAATATCAACTGCAGGCTTCCCAGATGGCTCAGTGATAAAGAATCCACATGTCAATGCAGGAAACATAGGTTCAGTCCCTGTGTCAGGAAGATCCATTGGAGGAATAAATAGCAACCCACTGCAGTATTCTTCACTCCAGTATTATTGCCCGGAGAATCTCATTAACAGAGGAGCCTGGTGGGCTATGGTCCACGGGATCACACAGAGTTGGACACAATTGAAGTGACTTAACATAAAGAATTCATAATGCTTAAATATCTAACTACCCATTAGATATAGATATTTTTAATAAGAAGAGGTGGCAAGAATGCACAGAAGAATTGTACAAAAAGATTTTCATGGTCAAGATATTCATGATGGTATGATCATTCACCTAGAGCCAGAGATCTTGGAATGTGAAGTCAAGTGGGCCTTGAACAAGCATCACTATGAACAAAGCTAGTGGAGGTGATGGCATTCCAGTTAAGCTATTTAAAATCCTGAAAGATGATGCTGTGAAAGTGCTGTACTCAATATGCCAGGAACTTTGGAAAACTCAGCAATGGCCACAGGACTGGAAAAGGTCAGTTTTCATTCCAATTCCAAAGAAAGACAATGCCAAAGAATGCTCAAACTACTGCACAATTGCACTCATCTCACATGCTGGTAAAGTCATGCTCAAAATTCTCCAAGCCAGGCTTCATCAGTACATGAACCGTGAACTTGCAGATGTTCAAGCTGGTTTTAGAAAAGGCAGAGGAACCAGAGATCTAATTGCCAACATCCTCTGGATCATCAAAAAGGCAAGAGAGTTCCAGAAAACCACCTATTTCTGCTTTATTGACTATGCCAAAGCCTTTGACTGTGTGGATTACAATAAACTGTGGAAAATTCTGAAAGAGATGGGAATACCAGACCACCTGGCCTGCCTCTTGACAAAACTATATGCAGGTCAGGAAGCAACAGTTAGAACTGGACATGGAACAACAGACTGGTTCCAAATAGGAAAAAGAGTACATCACCTTGCTTATTTAACTTCTATGCAGAAAACATCATGAGAAACACTGGGTTGGAAGAAACACAAGCTGTAATCAAGATTGCCAGGAGAAATATCAATAACCTCAGATATGCAGATGACACTACCTTTATGGCAAAAAGTGAAAAAGAACTAAAAAGCCTCTTGATGAAAGTGAAAGTGGAGAGTGAAAAAGTTGACTTAAAGCTCAACATTCAGAAAACTAAGATTATGGCATCTGGTCCCATCACTTCATGGGAAATAGATGTGGAAACACTGGAAACAGTGGTAGCCTTTATTTTGTGGGGGGGTGCTCCAAAATCACTGCAGATGGTGACTGCAGCCCTGAAATTAAAAGTCACTTACTCCTTGGAAGAAAAGTTATGACCAACCTAGATAGCATATTCAAAAGCAGAGACATTACTTTGCCGAATAAGGTCCATCTAGTCAAGGCTATGGTTTTTCCAGTGGTCATGTATGGATGTGAGAGTTGGACTGTGAAGAAAGCTAAGTGCTGAAGAACCGATGCTTTTGAACTGTGGTGTTGCAGAAGACTTTTGCAAGTCCCTTGGACTGCAAGGAGATCCAACCAGTCCATTCTGAAGAAGATCAGCCCTGGGATTTCTTTGGAAGGAATGATGCTAAAGCTGAAACTCCAGTACTTTGGCCACCTCATGGGAAGAGTTGGCTCGTTGGAAAATACTCTGATGCTGGGAGGGATTGGAAGCGGGAGGAGAAGGGGATGACAGAGGATGAGATGGCTGGATGGCATCACTGACTCGATGGACGTGAGTTTGGGTGAACTCCAGAAATTGGTGATGGACAGGGAGGCCTGCTGTGCTGCAATTCATGGGGTCGCAAAGAGTCAGATATGACTGAGCAACTGAACTGAACTGAAGGAATAAGGGGTAGGGTAGGTATACATTTACTGTTTTATTTTAAATAAATGCCTGTACCAACATTTGGACCCAGCTCTGTATAGTGATAAAAGGATGCTTTTTTGACTCTGCTAGAAATAAAAATTTCATAACATGAGGACCAAATACAGTCCACAGATTGTACTGTTTAACCTGCATAATGACTTGGAACAATTTATAATTACTTGCCAAATTCTAAAGCAGCAGATTTTACATTAAGAACGGAAGTGGCTGGCATTTCTCCTGTCAATGGTCCCTACACTCCTTAGTCTGGACATGGCTTCACTGCAGACTTCACATTCGGGCTTACAGGACATTTTTATGTTTTGTTATAGCATGAACTGTTATAGCCTACCTGCTAAATCATATGCGGAATCCCTAACCCCCAGTGCGACTATACCTGGAGAGAAGCCCTTTATGGAGATGATTAAAGTTAAATGAAGTCATAAGGGTGGGGTCCTCATTTGACAGGACCAGTGTCCACATAAGAAGTGGTGCCTCTTTCTGTGCAGAGGCGAGACACATATGGACATAGCAAGAAGAAAACCATCTGAAAGTCAAAAGGAGAAGCCTCACCAGGAACTCTGCCAGCACCTTGAACTTCTAGCCTCAAGAACTATGAGAAAATAACTGTGTGTTGTTTAAGACATCCAGTCTCTGGTCTTTGTTATGGCAGCCTGAGGAAACCAGTTCACTCACATTCAGCTCGCTCCCCTGCATTCTATTGTTGTAACTGCCTGGCCCCTTTTCCTGAGTTTGCTCTATGTTGCTTCTCCACCCAGCCACAGAGAAGATACTCTAAGTTGTTCTAATTTTAATATTCCCAGTTTACCTTGCAGTTTATCAGATTATAATGAGCTTTTGGATGGTCATGACACTGATTTATTAGAAAATGATCAAATAGCAAGATTTTGATGTGAAATATCCAGGGTAAGTATATCTTAGGCAATGTTTTTAAAAAGTTAATCCTTAAGCAGAAAAATATTTAAAAACTAGTATAACCTGGCTAATGCAATTTCCCAGTAGTGCATTAAAGAGTGCCCTTAAAAAATCAAACATCAAGAAAACAAAACAAGCTGTTACATTTAAAGTATAGTACATATATAATAAGAAGAATATATGAAAGTCATATTCAAATGAAGATACAAAAGTGTTTGAACCATTGAGGTATTTTTTGTATTGAATTATGGGCAAATGTCATAGATTTAATTATTAATGTCCTCACTGTTATATGCACAGAGACAAGTTTCAAGGCACAGTCGTTCTGTGGCTTTCATAGGTCTAATTTGTATAATTATTGCATGAATAAAGAATTTTCCCCCAAAATAAGAAAGTATAAAAATAAATGGTATAATTGTATTTGCAAAAAGTGTGCTCACAGATACATGAGATGTATATCTTGGAGGATACTCTTCCACAATAATTACCCCAGAGACAGTGTTTAAACTTTTCTGAAATGTTTGAATTATTTATGAAGTGTAAGTACCATTTTAATATAATCAATGTTCAAAATAATCTTTAAAATATCTAGAAAGAATAATGAAAATGGAAAATAGATGAAATATAATATTTTCAACTGGAATGTATTACCTATGAGAGCACAAAGCACTTTATGACCTGTTTACCATTGTTCTCCTAGGGCCATCACATTGTAGATGTTCAGCAAATACTTGTGAAAAGAGTGAATGAATATTCCAAACTCAGCATAATGCAAAAGAAGCTAAATATACTAAATTGAAGAGACCAGGCTCCATTCCTGATTCTTTTGATAACCCTGCAGTGCTATATAACTCCCTAAACTAAACCTAGAATTATTTTTACCTTTTAGTCAAATGAAAAGGTTAAATTCTCATTTTGCCCGGGGACGTGAACATTCTTAAACCCTAGAGAGAGGTTAATTAACCTGCGCATGGGATTGATGATTCTAAAGAAGAGCAGGCTTGCTCTCCAATTAGTGGAAAATAGTTCCCTAGAACTAGGGCACTGATGTACTCTGACATCTATCCTTTAAAAGGCATGACGACAAAAGAATGAAACATTTGTTGTCTTATAAATTTGCACTGTAGAAACCATTTGTCCAGATAAATCAGCAAAAATAAAAAATTTAGTATGCTGTCATTTTAAAAATCTTTAAGATGATTTGCCCATTACTAAATGTTAAGAAAAACCTACAAACAAACGTGCTGCTACTGGGCGCTGATTTTGAAATATACTTTGAGGAAATGCTTAAAAGGCATTTTTAATACTAAAGGAACATTGAAAAAGAACTGCTCCAGTGCATTCTATGTGCCTTAAAGAGTGAGCATAGCTGTGGCGATGGTTGGTGGTCTAATGGCTAAGTCGTGTCTAACTCTTGTGACCCCATGGACTGTAGCACACAAGGCTCCTGTGTGTAGTTGTAGAAGTATCTAATTTACTCTCTGGGAACAGTTTATATAGCAGAGCAATTAAGCTTATTTAAATAGTTTCCCAACATACTTTGATAGTGTTTATCAGATTAATTACAGTGACATCTGTTTATAGTTAATGTGACTTCAAATTGTATAATTGCATAGTCACCCACATTCCTTATTCATCCCAATTTGTACTATTTTTTACATGCTTTCCTTTGATAGTATGACAAATAGATTATTGAATAATAATTATATTGAATGATTAATGATAGTAATAATTAGAAAAAAAGAAAATCCTGTTCACTGCATTAGCCTCTTACACAATCACAAAATTCTGTAATGTCTGATAGAAATGTCTGATAGAAAAATGATACTATCAAAATTTACAGATCATTAGAAAATGCTAAAACTACTTTTTAAGAATGCAAAACACAGGCATCTCCAAATGTGTAAACCTGTACAAAACACTCAAATTACATTTCATATTAAAATGACTTGAATTTAAACTACCTCTGACAGATGGGCTCTACTGAATCTGGAAAATAACTTACACTGCGTATTTTAATCATAATTGTATGAAAGTAGATTATTTTTAGCCTCTTCTCTACCAAGAAACATCACACTCACCCACTTCTGCATTTTACTAGCTAACCAAGGAGTGATCAAATAAAACTCACAACTAGACTTTGAAGGAAGATGTGTGTTACGGGTCCATTTGTCTATATGCATATATCTACAAAGTAGTGTGTACACGCTTGTATTACACTGTGCTGCAGATAGGGGGGAATTTTTTTTTTCCTCATCATTTGCACTGTCCATCAGTCCTCTCCTAGGTAAAACTCCTACTGTTGGCTAAAGCCATACACAAAATATTCATTGAATTTTATTCAGCACCTATTGTGTGTCAGAGAATATTTGCTGGATATTCAAGATCCATGAGTAAATAAAAAAGAAAGGAGTCCTGCCTTATGAGACTTACCATGTTGTGGGAAAAATAAAAAAACAATAGCATGATAAGTACTGAAAACTAAGCAATCAAAAGAAGCTAAATATACTAAATTGAAGAGACCAGGCTCCATTCCTGATTCTTTTGATAACCCTGCAGTGCTATATAACTCCCTAAACTAAACCTAGAATTATTTTTACCTTTTAGTCAAATGAAAAGGTTAAATTCTCATTTTGCCCGGGGACGTGAACATTCTTAAACCCTAGAGAGAGGTTAATTAACCTGCGCATGGGATTGATGATTCTAAAGAAGAGCAGGCTTGCTCTCCAATTAGTGGAAAATAGTTCCCTAGAACTAGGGCACTGATGTACTCTGACATCTATCCTTTAAAAGGCATGACGACAAAAGAATGAAACATTTGTTGTCTTATAAGTTTGCACTGTAGAAACCATTTGTCCAGATAAATCAGCAAAAATAAAAAATTTAGTATGCTGTCATTTTAAAAATCTTTAAGATGATTTGCCCATTACTAAATGTTAAGAAAAACCTACAAACAAACGTGCTGCTACTGGGCGCTGATTTTGAAATATACTTTGAGGAAATGCTTAAAAGGCATTTTTAATACTAAAGGAACATTGAAAAAGAACTGCTCCAGTGCATTCTATGTGCCTTAAAGAGTGAGCATAGCTGTGGCGATGGTTGGTGGTCTAATGGCTAAGTCGTGTCTAACTCTTGTGACCCCATGGACTGTAGCACACAAGGCTCCTGTGTGTAGTTGTAGAAGTATCTAATTTACTCTCTGGGAACAGTTTATATAGCAGAGCAATTAAGCTTATTTAAATAGTTTCCCAACATACTTTGATAGTGTTTATCAGATTAATTACAGTGACATCTGTTTATAAGTTAATGTGACTTCAAATTGTATAATTGCATAGTCACCCACATTCCTTATTCATCCCAATTTGTACTATTTTTTACATGCTTTCCTTTGATAGTATGACAAATAGATTATTGAATAATAATTATATTGAATGATTAATGATAGTAATAATTAGAAAAAAAGAAAATCCTGTTCACTGCATTAGCCTCTTACACAATCACAAAATTCTGTAATGTCTGATAGAAATGTCTGATAGAAAAATGATACTATCAAAATTTACAGATCATTAGAAAATGCTAAAACTACTTTTTAAGAATGCAAAACACAGGCATCTCCAAATGTGTAAACCTGTACAAAACACTCAAATTACATTTCATATTAAAATGACTTGAATTTAAACTACCTCTGACAGATGGGCTCTACTGAATCTGGAAAATAACTTACACTGCGTATTTTAATCATAATTGTATGAAAGTAGATTATTTTTAGCCTCTTCTCTACCAAGAAACATCACACTCACCCACTTCTGCATTTTACTAGCTAACCAAGGAGTGATCAAATAAAACTCACAACTAGACTTTGAAGGAAGATGTGTGTTACGGGTCCATTTGTCTATATGCATATATCTACAAAGTAGTGTGTACACGCTTGTATTACACTGTGCTGCAGATAGGGGGGAATTTTTTTTTTCCTCATCATTTGCACTGTCCATCAGTCCTCTCCTAGGTAAAACTCCTACTGTTGGCTAAAGCCATACACAAAATATTCATTGAATTTTATTCAGCACCTATTGTGTGTCAGAGAATATTTGCTGGATATTCAAGATCCATGAGTAAATAAAAAAGAAAGGAGTCCTGCCTTATGAGACTTACCATGTTGTGGGAAAAATAAAAAAACAATAGCATGATAAGTACTGAAAACTAAGCAAAGA
This sequence comes from Madoqua kirkii, assembly GCA_006408675.1. Lineage (NCBI taxonomy): Eukaryota > Metazoa > Chordata > Mammalia > Artiodactyla > Bovidae > Madoqua > Madoqua kirkii. The sequence goes on from SJYC01122977.1 coordinate 26,189, forward strand.
AGAGGAATGAAATGCTAGGGAGCATGTAGCAAGCCAAGTTAACTAACTTTAGCGAGTCAGTGAAAGTGAAGCCTCTCAGTCGTGTCCGACTCTTTGTGACCCCATTGACTGCAGCACGCCAGGCCTCCCTGTCCACCACGAACTCCCAGAGTTTACTCACACTCATGTCCATTGAATTGGTGATGTTGTCCAACCATCTCATCCTCGTCGTCCCCTTCTCCTGCCTTCAGTCTTTCCCAGCATCAACTTTTCCAGTGAATCAGCTCTTCACATCAGGTGGCCAAAGTATTGGAGTTTCAGCTTTAGTATCAGTCGTTCCAATGAATATTCAGAACTGATTTCCTTTAGGATGGACTGGTTGGATCTCCTTGCAGTCCAAGGGACTTTCAAGAGTCTTCTCCAACACCACAGTTCAAAAGCATCAATTCTTCGGTGCTCAGCTTTCTTTATGGTCCAACTCTCACATCCATACATGACTACTGAAAAAACTGTATGTCACACATAAGAAAGCATAAAAAAACATATTATAGGTCAAGAATATAAGAAGCAAAGTTAACAGAATTGTATTACATACATTATATATATATATATAATATATATAACCTGACAACAATATTTACAAAACCTTCACTTTATTAAAAAATTGTCTTTAATGACTAGCCTTCTCTCTCTTATTTTCAATTTTTTTCAGAAATAAAAGCTATAGCAGATAAAAGTCTTATGAAGAATTTGAAAAAGAAAAAGAAAATGCAACCTCATAAGAGAACATCACTAGAAAATAATTAGTATGAACAAGCATAAAACAGGGTTGGTATAAGAAAATAATTATTTGAAATTTAATTTTTCAAATAAATTATTCAAAAAAAAGGATTCAAAGAATCACTTATATTCACGAAGGACAGTGGGAAAGCAGCCAGTTTAAGTCTCACATAGTATCCTAAGAAAAGATCATGTTACTTTTAAGTAAAAATTTTTCCTTTTTAATGGCTAGAGATCAATTACTGTAAAACATTCTTAATGCAACTGTCTGAGGGCAAAGTGTAATGCATGGGCATGCTTTCTTCTTTTGTGATGCCCAACCCCAAGTCACCTGCAAAAATCGTGCCCAATTCCAATTCCACTGTAGTAAGATTTTATAGTGCATTGTGAGTTCTGAGCCTCCCCTGTGATTCCTGGAGGAGCACTAATTATATAGTCCGAGCTAGTTGAGCACTGCGGGCTGCTTCTTCATCAGACTTAAAACAAGGAAGCCAAGTGCTCCAGTGGGGGCTTCCCAGGATGCGCATCTCTGGTGGATGGCTTATTCCAGCTTAATTAATAATCGGACTCCTTTCTTTCACATATCGCTAAGGAACTACAGATGGTAAAAGTTTGGATTTTTTCCCAGAAAGGACTCTGAGAGCAAAAGCAGGGGAAGCAACTGGGGTTTTGTTCTCCTTACGCAGACCCCATCTCAATTTCTGTCAGTACTGGGGTGATGAGCCAAATCAGAAATCCTGTGCTGTTTAAAGTTTCACCAGTGACTCACAAATGGCTGAGGAGGGACTTTTCTTACCAAACCTGGCTACTGTCCACAACCCAGAGGAAACTGCTGGGAAGGCTATGCTTCCTTTCTGCCTACAACAACAGAACTTGGGAAGGAGAGAAGAATTTCAGATATGCTGTGCTGTGGTGAGAATCAAGCAGCCTGGCAGGTGCACTGTATCTACAAAGATGATGTTTCCCTAGTTAGGTCCAAACCTTCCCATCTTTTAGCTAGACCAATAGGACTATATCAATTCAAAAAAAATAAAATGTCAATTTGTTTATAAGAACTCTCAAATACTATATAAACACTGACTCTAACGTTAGAAATGAAAATCATGGCCTGCATATAACCATTTTCCTTGATAGTATGTTAAAAAAGCCTTTTGTGTCTAGTCAGTCAGTACTGGTCACTGCTTACATATTGTGAAAGGTGGGTCTCAAAGCACATTCCATAGTGGACATCACACCACAAGAGTCAACTTTCGAGTGATTTTTTTTCCTCTGGAAAAAGTTACCAGAAAATGCCTGTGCAAAGCAGTAAAACTGTAGACAGAGAGTGCCTTGAGAAGCCAGCTAGATTGATTTTAGGATGGAAATCATTGGGGGAGAAAATGGTTTAATTTTTTCTGTGCATGCTTGTGTGCTAAATCACTTCAGTTCAGTTCAGTTCAGTTGCTCAGTCGTGTCTGACTCTTTGAGACCTCATGAATCACAGCACGCCAGGCCTCCCGGTCCATCACCAACTCCCAGAGTTCACTCAGACTCAGATCCATTGAGTCAGTGATGCCATCCAGCCATCTCATCTTCTGTAGTCCCCTTCTCCTCCTGCCCTCAATCCCTCCCAGCATCAGAGTCTTCTCCAATAAGTCAACTCTTCACATGAGGTGGCCAAAGTACTGGAGATTCAGCTTTAGCATCATTCCTTCCAAAGAAATCCCAGGGCTGATCTCCTTCAGAATGGACTGGTTGGATCTCCTTGCAGTCCAAGGGACTCTCAAGAGTCTTCTCCAACACAGTTCAAGTGCATCAATTCATTAGCACTCAGCTTTCTTCACAGTCCAACTCTCACATCCATACATGACCATTGGAAAAACCACAGCCTTGACTAGACGAACCTTAGACTTCAGTCCTGTCCAACTCTTTGTTGCCCCATGGACTGTAGCCCACCAGGCTCCTCTGTCTATGGGATTCATCAGGCAAGAATACCTGAGTGGGTTGACATACCTTCCTCCAGGGGAATCTTCCTGACCCAGGGATCAAACTCATGTCTCTTATGTCTCTTGCATAGGCAGGCGGGTTCTTTACCACTAGACTTTTTTTTTTAATTCCAAGTTTCTGTTTTCCATTGCAAGGAGGTAAAAACTTAAATGCATAAAAAGAATGTGTTTGCATATATGCTGTGAAATAAAAGTTACTGGTAGTCTGCTCCTATCTCCTCACCTATCCCCAGAAGTCACACAGAGACCACCTCTTGTTCTCCAGATTCAGTCATATTCCTGCCCATGAAACAGGCCCAACACATCAAAAGGGTATGTCCCAAAATAGCCCTCACACTGTGAGGGAGGTGACTCTTCAGGGTAAGTTAGTCATTCCTCACTAGGACAATTCTGAGGGGCTTTCCATACATTCTGTCACAGATTCCAGAGACGATTGACAATCAGCCTCCTGCTCAGTAAGACACTCTTCATCGCTCAGCTGTCACACTCTCAGGGGGCTTCTGAAGAGCTCCTCCCACTGAATGACTTACTCCCAAATTGCTGTTTCAGGGTCTGACTCAGAGCACATCCAAACTAAAACATCACCAGAGTATTAAGCATAGCCAGTCATCTCACTCAATACCGAGTATATTGGTATTTTCAGCATACTATTCTGGGGCAGTATAACTAATATTCAGAAAATCTGTGGAAAATTGTCTTTTTAAACCTCAATTGCTCAGATGAAAACTTGCTTGAAACATACTCTGCGGTCTTCTTTGGCCCTGGCTAAAGTAAAGAGAAGGTTCATCTAGAAAGGAAAGCTTTGTGTTCAGAGACAAGAACATACAGCAGTCCGTTATCTCTTCTTGTGAGCTCCACATCCTGCTTTTGTTTTCCTTTCTTTCCATTGTTTCTCTAATTTCATCTTTCTACATTGAGAGAAAAGGACAAGTGAGAGATACAAGGAATGGGAATCTGAACAGAAAGACAAAGTCCAATGAGCAATGAAAATACAAATAGCATAATATCACTAATAGTGATCTGCTTAGATGCAATTCGTAAGCATCGCTAATCCATGTAAGAAGACAGAAGTCCAAGATGAGCGGCACTGGTTCAAGTGTAACAGAAAGAGTACAGAACAAGTAAGAAGGCGACCTGAGAATCAGGAGGACAAATTCCCTTAAACTTTGAGTCCACATCAGAGAATTTGTTTGACTTACACATTCCATTGCTATCCTATGTAGCTTTGAACTCTGACGTTAAAGAGATGTGGCTAAAATTTAAAATGTGAGTGTAGACCAGAAATGTAAAGAAGGCAGGAATTGAACCCCAAAAGGGGCATCTGTTTGGGCAGCTGAGTAAATTATTTCACATAATGTCTTCTGCAATAGAATAACAGTATCAGCAACCATTTCTGTCCTTTATCGAGCCCATTTTTGCATGAAATGTTCCCAAGGTACCTCTAATTTTCTTGAAGAGATCTCTAGTCTTTCCCATTCTGTTCTTTTCCTCTATTTCTTTGCATTGATTGCTGAAGAAGGCTTTCTTATCTCTTCTTGCTATTCTTTGGAACTCTGCATTCGGATGCTTATATCTTTTCTTTTCTCCTTTGCTTTTCACCTCTCTTCTTTTCACAGCTATTTGTAAGGCCTCCCCAGACAGCCATTTTGCTTTTTTGCCTTTCTTTTCCATGGGGACGGTCTTAATCCCTGTCTCCTATACAATGTCATGAACCTCATTCCACAGTTCATCAGGCACTCTATCTATCAGATCTAGGCCCTTAAATCTATTTCTCACTTCCACTGTACAATCATAAGGGATTTGATTTAGGTCATACCTGAATGGTCTAGCGGTTTTCCTACTTTCTTCAGTTTTCTTCAATTTGAGTCTGAATTTGGCGATAAGGAGTTCATGATCTGAGCCACAGTCAGCTCCTGGTCTTGTTTTTGTTGACTGTATCAGCTTCTCCATCTTTGGCTGCAAAGAATATAATCAATCTGATTTCGGTGTTGATCATCTGGTGATGTCCATGTGTAGAGTATTCTCTTGTGTTGTTGGAAGAGGATGTTTGCTATGACCAGTGCATTTTTCTTGGCAAAACTCTATTAGTCTTTGCTCTGCTTCATTCTGCATTCCAAGGCCAAATTTGCCTGTTACTCCAGGTGTTTCTTGACTTCTTACTTTTGCATTCCAGTTCCCCGATAATGAAAAGGACAACTTTTTTTTGGTGTTAGTTCTAAAAGGTCTTGTAAGTCTTCATAAAACTATTCAACTTCAGCTTCTTCAGCATTACTGGCTGGGACATAGACTTGGATAACTGTGACATTGAATGGTTTGCCTTGGAGATGAACAGAGATCATTCTGTCGTATTTGAGATTGCATCCAAGTACTGCATTTCAGACTTTTATGTTGACCATGATGGCTACTCCATTTCTTCTGAGGGATTCCTGTCTGCAGTAGTAGATATAATGGTCATCTGAGATAAATTCAGCCATTCCAGTCCATTTTAGTTTGCTGGTTCCTAGAATGTTGACGTTCACCCTTGCCATCTCTTGTTTGACCACTTCCAATTTGCCTTGATTCATGACCTGATATTCCAGGTTCCTATGCAATATTACTCTTTACAGCATCAGATCTTGCTTGTATCACATCCACAATTGGGTATTGTTTTTGCTTTGGCTTCATCCTTTCATTCTTTCTGGAGTTATTTCTCCACTGATCTCCAGTAGCATATTGGGCACCTACAGACCTGGGGATTTCCTCTTATGGTATTCTATCATTTTGCCTTTTCATACTGTTCATGGGGTTCTCAAGGCAAGAATACTGAAGTGGTTTGCCATTTTCTTCTCTAGTGGACCACATTTTGTCAGACCTCTCCACCATGACCCTTCTGTCTTAGGTTGCCCTGTGGGCATGAGTTGGTTTCATTGAGTTAGACAAGGCTGTAATCCTAGTTTGATTAGATTGACTACTTTTCTGTGAGTATGGTTACAGTGTGTCTGCCATCTGATGCCCTCTTGCAACACTTACCATCTTACTTGGGTTTCTCTTACCTTGGGTGTGAGATATCTCTTCACGGCTGTTCCAGCAAAGTGCAGCCACTGCTCCTTAACTTTAAAGGATAGAAATCTTCTGGATCTAACAGAAGCAGAAGATATTAAGAAGAGGTGGCAAGAATACACAGAAGAACTGTACAAAAAAATCTTCATGACCCAGATAATCATGATGGTGTGATCACTAATCCAGCAGACCTCCTGGAATGTGAAGTCAAGTGAGCCTTGGAAAGCATTGCTATGAACAAAGCTAGTGGAGGTGATGGAATTCCAGTTGAGCTGCTTCAAATCCTGAAAGATGATGCTGTGAAAGTGCTGCACTCAACATGTCAGCAAATTTGGAAAACTCAGCAGTGGCCACAGGACTGGAAAAGGTCAGTTTTTATTCCAATCCCAAAGAAAGGCAATGCCAAAGAATGCTCAGACTACTGCACAATTGCACTCATCACACATGCTAGTAAAGTCATGGTCAAAATGCTCCAAGCCAGGCTTCAGCAATATGTGAACCATGAACTCCCTGATGATGTTCAAACTGGTTTTAGAAAAGACAGAGGAACCAGAGATATAATTGCCAACATCCACTAGATCATGGAAAATGCAAAAGAGTTCCAGAAAAACATCTATTTCTCCTTTATTGACTATGCCAAAGCCTTTGACTGTGTGGATCACAAGAAACTATGGGAAATTCTGAAAGAGATGGGAATATCAGACCACCTGACCTGCCTCATGAGAAATCTGTATGCAGGTCAGGACGCAGCAGTTAGAACTGGACATGGAACGACAGACTGGCTCCAAATAGGAAAAGGAGTATGTCAAGACTGTATATTGTCACCTTGCTTAACTGATATGCAGAGTACATCATGAGAAACGCTGGGCTGGAAGAAACACAAGCTGGAATCAAGATTGCTATGAGAAATATCAATAACCTCAGATATGCAGATGACACCACCCTCATGGCAGAAAGTGAAGAGTAACTAAAAAGCCTCTTAATGAAAGTGAAAGTGGAGACTGAAAAAGTTGGCCTAAAGCTCAACTTCAGAAAATGAAGATCATGGCATTTGGTCCCATAACTTCATGGGAAATAGATGGGGAAACAGTGGAAACAGTGTCAGACTTTATTTTGGGGAGCTCCAAAATCACTGCAGATGGTGATTGCAGCCATGAAATTAAAAGACCTTTACTCCTTGGAAGAAAAGTTATGACCAACCTAGACAGCATATTCAAAAGCAGAGACATTACTTTGCTGACTAAAGTCCGTCTAGTCAAGGCTATGGTTTTTCCAGTGGTCATGTATGGATGTGAGAGTTGGACTGTGAAGAAGGCTGAGCACCAAAGAATTGATGTGTTTGAACTGTGGTGTTGCAGAAGACTCTTGAGAGTCCTTTGGACTGCAAAGAGATCCAGCCAGTCCATTCTGAAGGAGATCAGCCCTGGGATTTCTTTGGAAGGAATGATGCTAAAGCAGAAACTCCAGTACTTTGGCCACCTCATGTGAAGAGTTGACTCATTGGAAAATACTCTGATGCTGGGAGGGATTGGAAGCGGGAGGAGAAGGGGACGACCGAGGATGAGATGGCTGGATGGCATTACTGACTCGATGAACATGAGTCTGAGTGAACTCCAGGAGTTGGTGATGGACCGGGAGGCCTGGCGTGCTGTGATTCATGGGGTCGCAAAGAGTTGGACATGACTGAGCGACTGAATTGAACTGATCAGCAACCAAAACTTGCCTCATCACCTGCCTTGCCAAGTATTTCAATTTTTCTTTCATTCTGAGGAAACTGGTTGGCAGAAGCAACAGAAAATGCAATCATAAAATCTAAAACCTAAAACATTTTAAAATCTACAAGAAAAATTTTTGATAACTCCCAAATAAACATTCAACTTTACAAAATTCTATTTTCCTGATATACTGCAATGAACATGTCCTCATCACGGAGATAAAGTTGCACGGCGCCTGCTCATACTGTACTTGCAGGTAGCCCAGGGAGAGAAAACTGAGGAGAGTCCTAGGAATGGTAGTAGTTACTGAACCATCTGTGTTGCCAAATAGTATAAAATTCACATCTATTCACTTTACAGATGGCGGTTTCATTTCAGGAAAAGCAATTTCATAATTGATAGTATAGATTACCACTTTCACCTATTGGAAGCTGTAAAAAAAAAAACAACAAACTTTAACAATGAAAGTACTGAAATAAGAATTATAAGGAATGCTTTTTAAAAATAAACAGTGAGGCACTCAATATTATTTCATATTTCCTTCCTTATCAAAGATCCAATTAGAGAGCTCAGGATTTTTTTTACTTCAGAAAATGAGACGCAATGATTCATAGGGCTTAGAAATAACCTGTGTATAGATGACTGGAAGAGTCATATCGCCTTGTGCATCCTCATAGTTACCTGACCTTATTGCAGCTTCTCTAATAGCCTCTGTAAGGTACCTTGCAAATTCTCCAAGGTGGTTAAAGATGGGAATGGTATACTTTCAATTTTTGTTCATATCAGATTTCTGATTTTAGCAGTCCTCTCACTCATGCAGAAAATCCTTCCTTAGTAACTTATATACTATCACAATTTCAGGAAATTGAAAATCTATTTTACTTCATCCAAATTTGAAATAAGTCGCCACTGTCCTAATAGGCCTGTTACAATGCTAGGAGCCAGAACAGTCTAACAATCCAACATTCTCTGAAAAATATGATTATCTCACCTCCTAGTCAAAAATCTCATTTGTTCACCATTATCTCTAGAATAATCATAAAACTTTTTTAAACATGCCTCTTGATATGCATCTTTCTTCTACTACAGTGGAAGTAACTTTTCACTATTCTATAGTACTCAGCTTAAGTAGCTCTTCTACCATAATCCTAAACAGATTTAACATTCTTGCTATAGTGATCTCACCTTTGAGTCCACTGTTTCTTCACTACCCGCATATCCAAATCATCTTTACTTTTCTAACTTTACAATATATCTGAACATATTCATCCATTTTTCTATGTCCATCCTCCAAGTCACCATCATTTTTCACCAGGAGTATCCCAATATACTTCCTATTTTCTCCTTTTGCTGTCCTATAATCCATTTTCCACATATCAGACAGTAAGCTTTGAAATACATAAGTAAAATCAGAACATTCTGCTGAGCATCATAGCAAGTGACTTTCTACAGAAGTTAGCTGTAATGACTTTTTGTGTTGGATAAAACTCTTGAGAATCCCTTGGACTGCAAGGAGATCCAACCAGTCCATCCTAAAGGAAATCGGTCCTGAATATTCATTGGAAGGACTAATGTTGAAGATGAAACTCTAATACTTTGGCCACATGATGGGAAGAACTGACTCCTTGAAAAAGACCCTGATGTTGGGAAAGACTGAAAGCAAGAGGAAAGGGGATGACAGAGGCTGAGATGGTTGGATGGCATCACCGACTCGATGGATATGTGTTTGAGTAAGTACGGGGAGTTAGTGATGGACAGGGGAGCCTGGAGTGCTGCAGTCCATGGAGTTGCAAAGAGATGAACACAACTGAATGACTGAGCTGACTAACTGAACTTAGAAAAATCTGACTCACTGTTGTGATCTATCACATGTGCATGTTATAGTTCTTGCCTCCCTCTCATGCATAAGTTCATATTTCTTACATGCTCATTTTGTCTTGATTGTGTATCTCCATATTAAACACCTGAGTCCTTATTCTATAAGCATTCCTAAGCTCATTTTTTTCCCATAATGACTTTCCCAAAATATTCCCCTGAAATGTTATTTCCCCTATCCTTTGATTGGTTGGCTTCTTTACCCTCTTCAGACTTCACTAACTGGACCACTCAGTACTGCTCAGTCACCTGCCATACATCATTTCCACTGCTTTAGAATGCTTGATACTATGTTAAAAACCATTCACTGACTAGTTACTCATAGTAACCTTGTTTTTGTTGTGCTCAGTCTTAAACTCTAATCTTGGCATGTAGATTAGCTTTGGCACATAGTAGCTTTCAGTAAATATTTGTTGAATAAATGATTTATAAATGAATTTTATTTGTTTTAATGCTATACTCATATATATGCTAATATAATGACTAACCATAACAGATACTTGACAGAAGTATTTTGAAGGAAAATAACTGATTTTACTAGGTCAATTTATGTTTTTCCAACAATTAAAGAGCCTACTTCCACTTCTACTTTGTCTATATCAAATAATTAAATGTCTCTTTTATATGCCAGTACACAGTATGAAAAAAATGTTAAAGGAGATGAACAACTGAGTGGACCATATCTATTACAGAAGTTACACGTAACAAGACTATGTCACTAGTAAAGACATATATATATATGAGCAAAAGCATACTGATCTATTAAAAAAGAATTTAGATATACTGTTTATAATAGAAATTATAAAATATTATTGAAATGAACAACTCTAAAAAGGACTAAATTATACAGCAGAGTGGCTAATGTAGAGTCAGTTGATAAGCCACGAGAGAAAGCCAAAGAAAACTTTAGTAAAAATTAAATTTTGAGAACATAAAGTTCAGTATAATATCATCTCTATTAAAGAAACTTACAAGGACATTATAGTAAATGCTAAGCTAAAGCATAACTCAGGAAAATTACAATAAATATAAAGGGAGGGAATAAAAAAGTTTTTAATTCTGAGGCTTGCATTTTAAATACAACACAATGGATGTGTGAGATGGGATAAGTCAAGAAATAGAGTTTGGAGATATCTGTCTTTTTAAAAGTTTTTCATGAAAAATGTATTTATGCATTGCATATTTAATTTTTTAAATAAACATATTGAGAGGAACATACGACTCAGGCCAATAAATCTGGTAAGGGAATATTTGAAAAGTTTGTAAATGGAATCTGACAGTACAATGACTATTTTTCCTTCTTGTCAGAATATGTGAGACCAAGATTTTGACCCTTGATTTTAATCAGAAGAAGTCAAAGTCTGTGCACCACTTTCTTTTAAGACTGACCACACATCATAAGTGAAGGGAAAAAAAAAATGCGCAGTATAAGTGAAGCTCATTAATCTGGTTCTACATTTTAAAACCCCTTCTGGAACTCTTTCAGTAAACCAGCCTCCCTAATCTATTTAGAAGGAGACATCTAATGTGTTTCCTGTGTAGTGGGACTCTGCCGCTTTGAAGATTTAATGGCATTAGACCAAGAGGAGAAGGTGAGGAAGGCTGTCGTCAGCCACTGTCTTTGCTCCAGAAAAAATTTGCAATACAGGGTCAGGACACCTGTCCTTATCCATAACAATCATGAGGTTTTCTCACTGGTGTATACTGCATAGGAAAACCCTCTCTGTTTCTATTCTAATACCAAGCAAGTCAGTCCAAGAGATAAAGACTTGGGTCAACAGCAGGCAAAGGTACTCAATTAAAGACTTTACAAACTCAGGTTATAGAAAAAGGCAAAAGTGCTGCTAGTTGAATAGATTCATTGCCATGTAGGTAGCAGCAAATGCAATTTTTTCCAGAAGAAAGCATCCTCATTTTATGTATTCAGAACTCACACAAATTATGGAGGAAAAGCATAGCAAATCAAAATTAGTACTCTCATATTAGAGACTAAATAATAATATAAAATTTACAGACACCTTTTGTGGTTTATCCTCTTACTATTTTTCTGTGTTTATATCATATATGTGTTTTATTTACAAACATAGAAATATAAGAAACTTGTTAAACTTTATGTTTTATATAATAATAAATCAAAAAGATATATTTTTCACAGAATTTTTCAGTTTATAAATTTTTAAAAATTGAGATGAAATATATATCTCTCTTATAATATAGTGCTTAGGTGTTTGGTCTGATGAGTTTTCATGATTACATGTAGCCATGTAATAACCATTCAAAGTAAGATATAGACCATTTATATCTCCTTTGAATGTTCCCTGATGATTTTCTCCACTCAGTTCCACCCTTACTAGAAGTAACCATTTTCTTATTTTCAATACCAGTCTAATCATGCTTATACTTCAAAAAAATGAAATCATAGAATATTATTTTATTAAATATAATACTTTTTGAGTCATGCATGTTCTTGAGTTTGTTAGAAGCTCATTTCCTTTTTTAATTTTGAATACTTCATTATATGAA
>SJYC01122979.1:0-14675 GCA_006408675.1 Madoqua kirkii
ATTAGGGGCAGGAGAAGAAGGGGACGACAGAGGGTGAGATGGTTGGATGGCATCACTGACTCAATGCATTTGAGTCTGGGTGAACTCGGGGAGCTGGTGATGGACACGGAGGCCTGGTGTGCTATGATTCATTGGGTCGCCAAGAGTCAGACATGACTGAGCGACTGAACTGAACTGAATTGTGTACCACGCTTCATTAATATACACTATGGCTCTCATTTTAACCCATAAAAGGATGTTTCCATTATCCTGAGACTCTTATTTAAAACCTCTGTTTGTTTGTTTTTTAAATCCACAATGACTACAACTAAGAATTCTTGCTTGGTAAAGTCTGACAGCAATCGTGATCCTCTATGCAATTAGCACTTTTGGATGAGCCTCTGTATCACCCAAACGTTGGCTCTGAACCCTCATCACCTAGGAATCTGGTTGGCAGTTGTCAGTCGTAGCCTGAATATAAACTTCAGAGGAGATGAAACCTACTGTTCTACTTTTTCGGAACAAACGTGACACTTGTGAGGGTCCCCAGTATTTTGTGAAGGACTCCAGGGATCTTGCCTGAGAAACTAACCACCCAGCTCCTAGAGTCAACACAACAAGGAATTCCAAACAAAAATAACCCTCTCTTGCCTTTTATTTTTTGTGAGATATATATAATTTGTAAATTTTCAGGATTGTTTATATGAATACTGATGCACTGAGTAAAATAGTCTCATTATTTTATACATACCCTTTCGCAGCAAGCACTTCAAATCTATTTGAACATTTAGGTCATTTTCAGCCTGAACATCTGAATATCAGTATATCCTACAGTTTTGACAAAACCTTGTTATTTTCACAGGCACTCCCTCTTTTTATTTTTTTTAGTCTAAAAGTATACACATATTTACCATTGGCATAAAACAAAAAAAATCCAACAGAGGCCATTTGTCCTGGGTCACTCATCATAACTGTATAAAATTTCTAATATACTCAGTTACTTTTTTTTCTAGAGGCATTCTTAATATTTTTCTGTTTCTAATAAGAATGCTCTGATCCTAGCTGAGAACACTGGCTTCACCAAGGAGATCATCATTAGGCTGAAAATGAAAGTTGTCAACTTACTACCAACAGAATGGGAGAGACAGTGCTAAGGTTACATAGCAGACAGAGGAGTCTGAAATGATGGCAGGAAAGAAGCAGAGCACCTGGGAAACCTGCAACCATTCATAATTTGTCTTGTTGAAAAAACCTTGTCTGCCTACAGGAGCGTTTTTTTGTTTTTTTGGTTTTTTTTGGCTATAAAATGTACTCACCCTAACGAATAGAGGCGGCACTGCTGGTTGCGGATTTGATGAACTAAGCCAAACCTGTCATCAAGGCAGACCAGCCAGGGCTTCTTGGTAGGGCTGGAGTCAGTAGCCAGGCTGTCTGTGCTCACGTGATCACACGCAATCTGTAAGGATTGGAAATCAATGTGAATAATTTAAAGTACTGGATGATAGATGGCAGGTAGAGACTTACTGCTTTCCCGGTCACTGAAAACCCTAACGGGAGAGTTAAATCCTTTTCTCCACTGATAACCACGCCCCTCCCCAGGGAATCACAGGACTGCTGTAAAATGTTTGGAGGAATTTCAAATACTAGATTATAGGTAACCTCATGGAGATTAGAGGCAGGTTTGAAGGGAAGTTAAGAACTGCTATTAAAAAAAAAAAACTGCTATAGCCTTTTGCACAGAGTATACAGAGGGCAACAAACCAGGAGCAAGGATGGCAGAGAGGAGAAGCCAGGAAAGGCTCTGCAGAGGTGTGTTAGTCTTGGAGGAGGAACAGACGTTGAATAAGAGGCTGAGACCAAGAAGGGCATTCCAGACGTGGAGAACAGAGCTCCCCAATCACAGAGGTCTGTTTCTCACAGCATTCCTATTAGAAGTTGTAAGATATGGCTGAGGGCATGGATCTTAGAAGGACACAAGATTATTTACTCCTTATCTCAGGCAGACAAGGTTAGGCAGACATGTTGCAAAAAAGTAGCATGTGTTAATCAAGGTAAGCAACTGATCAGAGGTCAAGTGAGAATAATACAAGTCCGACTAACAATATAGTACTGTCTGTGATACACTTCCAATAAGTAAGAGCCCCAGATGGGAAGGAGGCTCTTCTTGATCTAGCCAAACCACCTCACTTAACTCATCCATCAAAATTAGATAAGAAAACCAAAGGGAACATGCATCTAAGTCAAGCGGAAGGAAGCCAGTCTCTAATTTCAAATGCACATTAAGTAAATATACGTAACTAGGAATTCTGACTTGTGTTTGAGCCTGGCACAGTATGCACAGCTGAGGCTGTTGGAACCAAAGAAAACAAGTTCTGTGGCCAAGGTATTTATCTTACTGAGCAACAGTGTTTCCCTCTAATCCTTCAAAACTCTCATAGTTATCATGATGCCCCATGAATAATGCAGCAGTTCTTGCTGTCACATTGCAGACAACAGACCACTCCAGAGGCAAAGGATGTTTTGAGTTTCATTGCTTTAACTCATTGGAAAACATAATGGTAAACGATTTCTTTCTTAAGAAGGTATTCTAGGCTTGCTAAATTCTTGAATTTATTTTCCAAAATGTTACTCTGAAAACAGCATATTATGTGGAGCCAGTGTCTCCCTTACTTTTGCTGTAATCTAGGGCTGGCCTGGCAAAATCATCCTAGCACTATCAATGACTGAGAGAGAGCTTCTTGCTAGAATTTGGACCTTTTATAGCAAAGCTTAAAAAGTGAAATCCTAATATTTATTTGTTCTTTTCTTGTGAAGAAACAAAAATTCAAATTTTAAGGCAATAAATTTCAACATAAAGTTTTATGATCCACCACTCGCCTTGTATGTGCAGACATCTTTGGTGAACTTTAAGTACAAAGCCAATATATCATTTTCCTTAAAGAAGCAACTGGTGCAGAATAGACTGGGTCAAGTAGCCTGGGGAGATTCTGGGCCTCACTTAATGAAGTTCTTAGCTTAAATACGTATGTAGGACTTTACTGATGTTACTAGCTTTATTACTTGTATTCTATTTTACAAGATTATTATTTCTTGTACTAATAAATGTGTGACTAGCCTCCCAAAAAAGTAATGATTAGGCAACTTAAAACTACTGACAAAATATAGAGTCCTATAAGATCAAAGATTGTAATAGTGTCACTCTAGACAAAACAAGAAGTAAGCATTTCTGAGACCATATAGACTATAAGACACATGGTCCAGAGGTTGATGGCCAGGTCCAGTAATAGCACATTGAGTAGGCTAACAATGAAATCCTTGACTGACTTGGGAGTAGGCATTCCTAGCACCTTGGGACAAGCTTGCCACGAAATGCCTCCAAAACCTTGGTCAAAATTAAGACCAAAAGGGAAGG
The DNA here is from genome assembly GCA_006408675.1 of Madoqua kirkii. Taxonomy (NCBI): domain Eukaryota; kingdom Metazoa; phylum Chordata; class Mammalia; order Artiodactyla; family Bovidae; genus Madoqua; species Madoqua kirkii. The sequence continues at coordinate 3,392 of SJYC01122979.1, forward strand.
GACTGTAAAATAAAGAATGTTATTCGTTATAGTTCTACAAGAATAAAGTTATTTGTCACTGACCCACAAAACACCTTGAAAGGATTTCAGAGCAAAAATCAGAATGAGACATTCTGGGCTCTGGAAAAACTGGCAGAATAGGCCTTCAGATAGATATTTTCAGGGAAAAATGTTTGAATCCAGTTTCCTGCATCTTCCCATACTACGAAAAGCACTATAAACATTAACTAAAATATATGTTTTCACTATTAATAGTAACTTTCTACCAAGATGCGTGCTTGCAAAAGGCACATGCCCTGTTGCCAAAATCATAAATCTACCACCTCCCCACTCAGAACAGTCCTTAGAAGCTGAGAGACCATCTCCAAGCTTATGATTCTCAGTTTGGCTTATAAAATGTTCAATTTCTTTCTCAGACTGACTATTGACTAATTTTTGTCAACATCCTCAACCCAGTTTTTTTCTACTTCTCAATCTGCAATCACTGTTCAAAGGAAAAATAATAATAGAAAAGGGAATTGAATCTTCTCCCAAGCAACTAGCAGAGGGCACATTTATTAATGGGATCTGTCAACATGTCAATTTGTAGAATTCATTTCCTACTATTCTCCCACAAATAAATGGAAAGTATGCCACTGCCTCCCACTTCTTGTCCCAACCCACCCATCCAAAGGAGAGGGTGCCTAATCTAATAGTCAAAACGCAGTGTTCATCAAGCTTGTTCTTACTAGTAGGTATGTTGTGATGCCTTAAAACTTCACTGGCACTCGGTTCCATGCCCAGCCTCCTGCAGTCAGTTAGTTAGACCCAGGGCTGTTTGGTGAGTCCCAAAGGCATGCCTGGATCTCCTAAGCCTGAAGCATTTATTCTAAGGTAGCCTCCTGAGGTATCTTTATTAAAGTGGTATGATGATCCCATTTGCTATTGTTTCTTTTTATGTACCCTCCCCGCTGCTGCTGCTACATCACTTCAGTTGTGTCTGACTCTGTGCAACCCCAGAGACACCAGCCCACCAGGCTCCCCCGTCCCTGGGATTCTCCAAGCAAGAACACTTGCTTGGAGTGGGTTGCCATTGCTTTCTCCAATGCATGAAAGTGAAAAATGAAAGTGAAGTTGCTCAGTCGTGTCCAACTCCTAGTGACCCCCATGGACTGCAGCCTACCAGGCTCCTCCACCCATGTGATTCTCCAGGCAAGAGTACTGGAGTGGGGTGCCATTGCCTTCTCTGACCCTCCCTGAGAACCTCCAAAAGACAGGGATGTCAACAGCTGCTTGTTCATCATATCCTCTCAATACCATCTAAACCTCTAGCCTCTCTTAATCGTCTAGATTAAGCAGAGGTGGCAAGAAATATTCAAGAAAAGTCTTAATGACTCAGATAACCACAACATTGCAGTCACATGCCTAGAGTCAGACATCCTGGAATGTGAAGTCAAGTGGGCCATAGGAAGAATTACTATGAACAAAGCTAGTAGAGGTGATGAAATTCCAGCTGAGCTATTTCAAATCTTACAAGATAATGCTGTTAAACTGCTGCACTCAATATGCCAACAAATTTGGAAAACTCAGCAGTGGCCACAGGACTGGAAAAGGTAAGTTTTCATTTCAGTCCCAAAGAAGGGCAATACCAAAGACTGTTCAAACTACCATACAATTGCATTCGTTTCACATGCTGGCAAGGTATTGCTCAAAATCCTTCAAGCAAAGCTTCAGCAGTATGTGAACCAAGAACTTCCCCATGTACAAACTGAGTTTCGATGAGGCAGAGGAACCAGAAATCAAATTGCCGAAATTTGTTGGATCATGGAGAAAGCAAGAGAGTTTCAGAAAATCATCTACTTCTCTTTCATTGATTACACTAAAGCCTTAGACTGTGTGGATCACAACAAACTGTGGAAAAGTCTTAAAGAGATGGGGAATACTAGACCATCTTACTTATCTCCAGAGAAACCTGTGTGCAGGTCAAGAAGGAACAATCAGAACTGGACACAGAACAACTGACTGGTTCAAAACTGGGAAAGGAGTAAAACAAACCTGTATATTGTCACTCTGCTTTATTTAACTTATATGCAAAGGACATCATGCGAAATGCCAGCCTAGATGAATCATAAGCTGGAATCAAGAACGCCAAGACAAATATCAGCAACCTCAGATATGCAAATGATACCACTCTAATGACAGGTGAAGAGGAACTAAAGAGCCTTTTGATAAGGGTGAGAGTAGAGTGAAAAAGCTGGCTTGAAATTCAACATTCAAAAAACTAAGATCATGGCATCTGGTCCCATCACTTCATGGCAAAATAAAAGGGGAAAAGTGAAAGGAGTGACAGATTTTATTTTCTTGAGCTCCAAAATCACTCCAGATGATAACTGCACCCATGAGACTAAAAGACACAGCTCCTTAGAAGGAAAGCTATCACAAACCTGGATAGTGTATTAAAACACAGAGACATCACTTTGCCAGCAAATGTCCAGATAGTCAAAGCCGTCTTTTTTCCAGTAATCGGTACGAATGTGAGAGCTGGATCATAAAGAAGGCTAAGTGCCGAGGAATTGATGCTTATGAATTGTGGTGCTGGAGAAGACTCTTGAGGATCCCTGTACAGCAAGGAGAACAAACCAGTCAATGCTAAAAGAAATCAATCCTGAATATTCATTGGAAGGACTAATGCTGAAGTTGAAGTTCCAATACCTCGGCCACCTGATGTAAAGAGCCTGCTCACTGGAAAAGACCCTGACGCTGGGAAAGAGTGAAGGCAAAAGGAAAAGGCGGCAGCAGGGAATGAGATGATTAGATAGCATCACTGACTCAATGGACATGAATTTAAGTAAACTCTGGGCGGCAGTGAAGGACAGAGGAGCCTGGCAGGCTGCAGGCCAAGAGGTCAAAAAGAGTTGGACACAACTAAGCAACTGAACACTATCTAGCCTTTCCCACCATATTTCTAAAGGTGTGGCCCCCTATATCCTATTAGATGAGGAAGTAATTAAAAATTTTGAGTCCCACTCCACTTCTGATATCTATGAAATCAGAATTCTTGAGTCTTATGCATGTGAACATGCACTTTAATAAAATCTCCCAGGTGATTCTTACGCAGGAGGTCCTGAGAGTTTCCTGGCAGCCTTTTGCAAAGCTCCACAGAAATGCTCCAGATTGGCCTCAGCCATGCCTTAGCAAATCAAGGGAAGAGGCCACACGTGAGCTACAGCTTTCAGCTGAAAACAGCAGCACCTCCAACCTCACCCCTAACAAAGGGCAGAGAGGTGACACTACAGTTATCCAGAGGCCCCTCAAGAGCCAGGTGAGTATTAATGGTCAGGATTCAGGGCATTGAAGCTCAGCTGCTCCTCCTTTATTACCCTTAGGGAGTGGGATTTTTTTCCTATTAAAGTTAACACTTTCTTCTTCCACAGACTTCCTCTTGTTCAGATATCCCAGTTGGGAAAGCATTCTTTTCCATTCAGTATCTGTTATTGTTCCCCTTTTCTCTCCTAGTGCAAACATATAACACAGTTTTTCCATTTTCAGTTCCTTTCAGTCACTCAGCCATGTCTGACTCTTCATGACCCCATGGACCGCAACACGCCAGGCCTCCCTGACCATCACCAGCTCCCAGAGTTTACTCACACTCATTTCCACTGAGTTGCTGATGCCATTCAACCATCTCATCCTGTCGTCCCCTTCTCCTTCTGCCTTCAGTCTTTCTCAGAATCAGGGTCTTTTCAAATGAGTAAGTTCTTTGCATCAGGCAGCCAAAGTATTGGAGTTACAGCTTCAGCATCAGTCCTTCCAATGAATATTCAGGACTGATTTCCTATAGGATTGACTGGTTTGATCTCCTTGCAGTCCAACGGACTCTTAAGAGTCTTCTCCAACACCGCAGTTCAAAAGCATCCATTCCTTGGCACTTAACTCTTTATAGTTCAACTCTCACATCCATACATGACGACCGGGGAAAAAATAGCTTTGACTAGGTGGACCTTTATCAGCAAAGTAATGTCTCTGCTTTTTAATATGCTCTCCAGGTTGGTCATTGCTTTTCTTCAAAGAAGCAAGCATCCTTTAATTTCATGGCTGTAATCACCATTTGCAGTGATTTTGGAGCCCCCCCCAAAATAAAGTCTGTCACTGTTTCCATTGTTTCCCTATCTATTTTCCATTAAGTGATGGGACTGGATATAAACCAGCTTCTTCACTCTCCTCTTTCACTTTAATCAAGAAGCTCTTTAGTTCTTCTTTGCTTTCAGGCATAAGGGTGGTATCATCTGTATATCTAAGGTTATTAATATTTCTCCCAGCAATCTTGATTCTAGCTTGTGCTTCATCCAGCCCAGCATTTCACATGATGTACTCTGTATATAAGTTAAATAAGCAGGGTGACAATATACAGCCTTGATGTACTCCTTTCCCAATTTGGAACTAGTCTGTTGTTCCATGTCTGGTTCTTGACCTGCATACAGGTTTCTCAGGAGGCAGGTAAGGTGGTCTGGTATTCTCATCTCTTTCAGAATTTTCCACAGTTTGTTGTGTTCCACACAGTCAAAGGCTTTGGCGTATTCAATAAAGCAGAAATAGATGTTTTTCTGGAACTCTCTTGCTTTTTCAATGATCCAGCAGATGTTGGCAATTTGATCTCTGGTTCCTCTGCCTTTTCTAAAACCAGCTTGAATATTTGGAATTTCATGGTTCACATACTGCTGAAGCCTAGCTTAGAGAATTTTGAGCATTACTGCATTGCTTTGTTATTGTGTGAGATGAGTGCAATTGTGCGGCAGTTTGAACATTCTTTGTCATTGCCTTTCTTTGGGATTGGAATGAAAACTGACCTTTTCCAGTCCTGTGGCCACTGATGAGTTTTCCACATTTGCTGGCATATTGAGTGCAGCACTTTTACAACATCATCCTTTAGGATTTTAAATAGCTCAACTGGAATTTCATCACCTCCACTAGCTTTGTTCACAGTGATGCTTCCTAAGGCCTATTTGACTTTGCATTCCAGGATATCTGGCTCTAGATAAGTGATCACAGCATTGTGATTATCTGGGTCATTAAGATATTTTTTGTATAGTTCTTCTGTGTATTCTTGCCACCTCTTCTTAATATCTTCTGCTTCTGTTAGGTCCATACTATTTCTGACCTTTATTGTGCCCATCTTTGCGTGAAATGCTTCCTTGGTATCTCTAATTTTCTTGAAGAGATCTCTAGTCTTTCCCATTCTATTGTTTTCCTCCGTTTCTTTGCATTGATCACTGAGGAGAGCTTTCTCATCTATCCTTGCTATCCTTTGGAACTCTGCATTCAAATGGGTATATCTTTCCTTTTCCCCTTTGCCTTTAGCTTCTTTTCTTTTCTCAGCTATTTGTAAGGCCTCCTCATACAACCATTTTGCCTTTGTAGTTTGAGCATTCTTTGGCATTGCCTTTCTTTGGAATTGGAATGAAAACTGACCTTTTCCAGTCCTGTGGTCACTGCTGAGTTTTCCAAATTTGCTGACATACTGAGTGGAGCACTTTCTCAGCATCATCTTTCAGGATTTGAAGCAGCTCCACTGGAATTCCATCACCTCCACTAGCTTTTTTCATAGCGATTCTTTCCAAAGCTCACTTGACTTCACACTCCAGGATGTCTGGCTCTAGACTAGTGATCACATCATCATGATTATCTGGGTCATGAAGATCTTTTTTGTATAGTTATGTGTATTCTTGCCAGCTCTTCTTAATATCTTCTGCTTCTTTTAGGTCCAGACCATTTCTGTCCTTTTTCGAGCCCATCTTTGCATGAAGTGCTCCCTTGGTATCTCTAATTTTCTTGAAGAGATCTCTAGACTTTCCCATTCTGTTCTTTTCTTCTATTTCTTTGCATTGATCCCTGAAGAAGGCTTTCTTATCTCTTCTTGCTATTCTTGGAACTCTGCATTCAGATACTTATATCTTTCCTTTTCTCCTTTGCTTTTCACCTCTCTTCTTTTCACAACTATTTTCCTTCTTTTGAAGAAGTGAAGAAAATAAAGTTTGCCTCTGAGAAAAGTATAGAGAAACTATTGATGTCCTAGACACAAAGAATAACATGTTGATGCTGGGGTTAAAGGGATGCCAGAGCTCTTAACCCTAGTAGAGAATTAGGAAGTCATCCTGGGCGAAGGGTCCTATGCTGATTGCAAGTAGAGCTCTGTAACCTCAAGACAAGAGCCAGTAAACTCCTTACTACCAAGGACACCAGGATGAAGTAGGTTTCTGAGAAAGCCTCACCCTGATGCCAGGAGCACAAGATTTATCTAAGATTTAGGTGGACAAGGACAACGGATGTCTGCCTCTCCTTTATCATAAGTCTGGGGATAAGAAATAAGCAGTGACAGTCCACTACTGATGGAGTACAAGGAACATGGTTACAGACCTCTCTTGCAAACAAGTGAAGAGGAATAGCAGAAAGCTTAAGGAGGAATCAAAACACTGAGACAATCCTCTAGCCTCCTGGGTAGAGGTATCTAGGGCCCTCACCCACAGAATGATGAACCATACATTGCCAAGAATATAAAAATAGGAATACAATCCCAGCAGTTCAGTTCCTAACTAGACTGAATCAACCACTTACACTCTGGCCTAATAGAAAAAGCAGCATGCATGACCATTGCTTGACAAAAGTAGAATTTTTGTCTCTATTGTTATGCTACATGTGATAGCTGTTAGTCAATCAAAAGTTAGAGTATGTAAAAAACAAGGAAAATTACCCGCTTTTAAGACATAAAGCAATTAACAGAACCAGACTCAGGAATGACCCAGATATTGTAGCTATTAGGAAATAGAAAACAGCTACATTTAATTTTTGAAAAATTTGAGGGGAAAATGTGATTAACACACATGAACAGACTAGGGAATTTTAGTGGAGAGATATGATCTGTAAGAAAGAATACAATGGCATTGTTAGAAATAAAATTAATGATAAGAATTCTTTTGATTAACTCAACAGTCAGCAGAAATCATCCAAAGTCAAGCATAAAGAGGAAAATAATTTTAAAAGAAAAAAAAAAAGTATCCAGAAGCTGTGGAATTAAACAAATGGCCTAAATTCAAGTTTGAGGAGTTCAAGAATAAGAGAGAAAGGAGAGGGGAAAAAAATGAAGGTTGGAGAGAGAAAAGCTGAGAAATTTCCAAAAGAAATAAAAACGTACAGGAGATAGACAACAAAATATAGACATCAGTAGCACAGAAAAATCCTAGCAGGATAATAACAACAAAAACACATGCCTTAATCAAAACAAAAATTAACTAAAAGTAAAGAGAAAAGTTTAAAGGCAGCCGGGGGGCGGGAGGAGAGGGGACAAACAAACAAACATAAAGAGGGACAAAAATAATTATAGCATACTTCTTTTGAGAAACATTTCAAAATACTGGGATGGGGGGCAGGGTAGATAAACCCAGAATTCCATGTCCAGTGAAATACATTTCAAAAATAAGAACCCTTTCAGAAAACAAACACTGAAATGTATTGCCAGGAGACTTACTGTACACTAAATATTAAATTGATGCTTTTGAACTGTGGTGTTGGAGAAGACTCCTGAGAGTCCCTTGGACTGCAAGGAGATCCAACCAGTCCATTCTAAAGGAAATCAGTCCTGAATATTCACTGGAAAGACTGATGCTGAAGCAAAAATTCCAATTCTTTGGCCACCTGATGCGAAGACCTGACTCATTTGGAAAGATGACCTTCCCTGATCCTGGGAAAGATTGAGGGCAGGAGAAGGGGATGACAGAGGATGAGATGGTTGGATTGCATCACTGACTTGATGGACATGAGTTTGAGTAAACTCTGGGAGTTGGTGATAGACAGGGAGGCTTGGTGTGCTGCAGTCCATGGGGTCACAAAGAGTCGGACACAACTGAGCAACTGAAATGAACTGAACTGAACTGCAATATTGTACAAAGTCTTATGAAAGTAGAAGTTTATCATCCTATGGAAATTTGAAGGAGAAAAGTAAATGGAGAAGACAGAAACAACAAAGAGACGTGAACATGAAAGACACTGCTGTCTTATCTCACAGCCCTTTGTAAGCTAGCTGATTATGCGGCAAAAACACAGACAATCAAGTGTGAGACTTACAAGGTCTCTTCAGATAATCTGTGTTTTAAAATAGCACAAAAGGTAAGAGGGAAGATTTGGGAACACATTGTTTTAAGTTTTATAAACTTTATGCAAAGTAGTATAATAAATACAAACCAAACAACAAACAAATAAAACAGAAATAGACTCCAATACAGGGAACAAATTAGTGATTACCACTAATGAGGGGTGGGGTGGGTGAACAAAACAGAAAAAGGGGAATAAGAGGTATAAACTTCCAGTTATGAAACTAGTAAGTCACAGGGAAGTTATGTACAGTATAGGGAATACAGTCAATATTTTATAACAATTGCATATGGTGTGTATAATATAAAAATACTGAATCACTAAGTTGTATGTCTGAAACTAATAATATTTCAAGTCAACTATACTTCCGTGACTTTTTAAAGAAGTAGATGATAATAAGTTACAGACATATTTCGTTAAGTCTAGGCCAACTAATAAAAAACAGATAAGAAAGATAAAACTGATTGACTAACAGAAAAGAATAAAAATACTGAATCCAAATGAAAGTGGGAAATAAAGGCAAAAAGAAGGAACAAAGTCACCATAGAGAACATATATTAACAAGATGGAATACTCACATCAAATTGCATAATTACATTAAATAGGAATGCTCGACTACTCCAGTATGAAGTAGATTGTCAAATTAAAATTTTAAAAGACCAAAAAGTGTCATGTGTAATAGAAACCAACTTTAAATGCAAATGCATAGATTGGTTAAATGTAAAAGACTGGGGAAAATGCATCATGCAACACTGGTTAAAGGTGACATGACTAGATTACCAGGAGAAAAAAGAATAAAAAAATTACCAAGGGTACAAAGGAACATCAAATAATTTTAAGCTAGTCAGTTCATCAAGAAAATGTAACAATCCTAAGAATGGATTAGCCACCAAGAGTACTTCAAATAACATGAGCCAAATACTGTTATAGTAAAAGAAGAAATAGAAAAGCATATAGGCATACATGGAGACTTCTCATTTCTCCCTCAGTAATCAATTTCAGAAGACAGAAAATCAGTAAGGGTTTGGAAGGCCCGAGATGTCAAACAGCTTGACCAAATTGAAATTTATAGTACAATCTGCCCAACAACAGCAGGACATATATTTTTTTTTAACTGGATATGGCAGATTGACCAAGACAGACTATAGTTTGGGTTGTAAAACAAACATCAACAAATTCAAAGAACAGAAATCATACAAAGTATGTTCTTTTCATTGCTAAAATTAAAAAAAAAAAACCCTACAATATATCTGGAATAATCAGATTTTAGGGGCTTCCCTGGTGGCTCAGATAGTAAAGAATCTGCCTGCAATGCAGGAGGCCCAAGTACAATCCCTGGGTCAGGAAGATCCCCTGGAGAAGGAAATAGCAACTCAATCCACTCTAGTATTCTTGCCTGGAGAATTCCATGACAGGGGAGCCTGGGCAAGCTACAGTCCATGGGTTCACAAAGAGTAGGACACAACTGAGAAACTAACACACAATTAGATTTTAGCAGATTTCATGACATGAGGCTAAGTAGACATAAAAATTAATTATATTGATTATTAAAATTATATTTAAAATTTTGTACTTATTTGCTATATAAAGCATATAATAAATATGACTAAAATTCTAAATTTCCAGAAGAGATATTCATTAGTGTTAGGGTCTAATGTTAATAATTTTAAAAATATTCGTTATTGTGTTTTTGTACTTTTTATACTTTGTTAATCAGTTTTCTTCTATTCCACTATGAAATTTCAATGAGTTAAAAAGAAAAAGTGTCTTAAACAAAGGGGGCTGCAGATGAGAAGATGATTAGATTCATGCGTGCTAAGTCACTTCAGTTGTATTCGACTGTGTGATGCTATGGACTATAGACCTCTAAGCTCCTCTGTCCATGGGATTCTCTAGGCAAGAATACTGAAGTAGGTTGCCATGCCCTCCTCCAGGGATCTTCCCAACCAGGGGTCAAACCCTTGTCTCTCATGTCTCCTGCACTGGCAGGTGTGTTCTTTACCACTAGCAGCACCAGCATCACCAACTCAATAGACATGAATGCAAGCAAACTCCAAGAGATAGCAGAGGACAGAGGAGCCTGGTGTGCTGCAGCCCATGGGTCACTGAGAGTTTGACATGAGTTAGTGATGGAACGACAACAAATCTTATCTACTTTGTTGACTATAATTATTTTAATAATAATAAGAGGTAAAAGTAGTTTTTCTGCCACAAGATGCATTTAAAGCAGAGGACTTACAACAGACTAATAATTATGAGAGTGTATAAATATAAATCATCTGCATATTCACTAAGAATGACAAAAAATAAATTTAAGAACTTTTTTTGATTATTTTTTTCCCTAGTGGCTCCTGCAATGCAGGAGTCCCATGGGTCAGGAAGATTCCCTGGAGAAGGGCATGACTACCCACTCCAGTATTCTTGTCTTGAGAATTCCATGGATAGAGGAGCCTGGTGGCCTACAGTCCATGGGGTCATAAAGAGTTGGACATGAGTGAGTGACTAACAGTTATCCAATATTTAGTTTGAAACATTAAAATATAATTTTAAACTCTATCTTTAGAAAATAATACTGAGACTTTTGAAAATTTTCAAGTAATCAATCATGTATTTGAGCTTAGGTTGGCTATCATAAATATCAACCTTTTTCTAAGGGGGAAAAAAAATACTACTCCTTTTCCTTAATGCCAATTCTTCTTTCTTGATTCTTTAAAAAATATGAGGGGTTGGTGGTGGTGGGAGAATTCCAATTATATATTTTCTCCTAACTGAAATTGTTCATTGGCAGCTGGCTCTCTGGTTCTGAAGTTTTATAAATCCTCTTCGGACGCATATATTCTAGAAATGGATTTTGCCTTGAGAACTATGATTCATCTTGAGGTAGGAAAACTTCTAAATTAATGTCTGTCTCTCCTCACTCTCATTCTTGGATTTTAGATCTGTTTTTCTTTTTTTTCCTTATCGATATCATGAAAAGTGATATAACATTCTACATCTGTACTATTTGATTATTTTTCACTGAAAGTAACATAAAATGAAAACTTACCAAATGACAGCTTATGTGTTATCAATGTTTAAAAATCATTATTTAAATATAAAAGACCCAAATGTGCTTTATTTCTTAAATTTATTGATAGTGGATATCAATAATCATCACACA
>SJYC01122980.1:28-16998 GCA_006408675.1 Madoqua kirkii
CTTTAAAATATACCATAAATGCTTTGAATAAAGATTAAGCAAAGAAAAAATATAATTAGTACTTTGTGTTTAATACTGATGAGAATCTAGACATGAAATATAGCAGTTATATATTGAAAACAACAAAAATTTACAAATTACTTGTTCTTAAAGTGAAAGTGAAGTTGCTCAGTCGTGTCTGACTCTTTGCAACCCCGTGGACTGTAGCTCTTGGCTTCCCTGTCCTTGGGATTTTGTGATCCCGTGGACTGTAGCCCATGGCTCCCCAATCCTTGGGATTCTCCGGGCAAGAATACTGAAGTCGGTTGCCATTTCCTTCTCCAGAGGATCTTCCCAAACCAGGGATCGAACCCAGGTCTCCTGCATTGCAGGCAGATGCTTTAACCTCTGAGCCACCAGAATTCAGCTATCTAGAGTCTAATTTTAGAAAGTGCTTTTCAAATATGTTAACCAGTATGTTAACTCTGTTTCTACCACTGCTTCACATTCCTATATTTACAATGTGATGTCAACTCCAGAGCAGGGTTGGAGGGTGAGAGAGGAGGGTAGTCTTTGCCACTTTGAAGAAATCTATTCTCTGATACCTCATGGAGTCTTAAAGGCCTTCAGATATGAAAGTTATTAGTATCATTCAAAAGGGCTTTCTCATCCCATCCTTATTTCTGGCTCTCTTTTGTGACCTATGTGGCCCCATGGAGCCCACCAGGTTCCTCTGTCCATGGGATTCTCCAAGCAAGAATTCTGAAATGTACATCATTTCCTTCTCAAGAGGATCTTCCTAACCAAAGAATCAAACTCAGGTGTCCTGTATTACAGGCAGATTCTTTACCATCTGTGCCACCAGGGAAGTCCTCTGGCATATATAAGCCTGCCTACATCAGGGATTTTATTTATTTGCACTCAAATCTTTGGAAGTTTAATGTGTGGCTTAGACAAATGTTGGGATGTTGCTATGGGTCTCAATGTTTCATCCCCCCAAATTCAATACTGAAATCTTAGTCCCCAAGATGATTAAGGGGGTGTGGCTTACAAGAGCTGATCACATGGTGAGGAAGAAACCCTCATAACTGAGATTAGTGACCTTATAAAAGAGTCCCCACAAAGCTGCTTGGCCCTTTCTACCATGTGAAGACTCACCAAGAAGTCAGCAGTCTCTCAAGCCAGAAGAGGCTGTTTGCCAGAACAGAAAACATGCTCACTCTCTGACCTTGGTCTGTGAGAAATAAATTTTTGTTGTTTATAAACAGCCCAAACAAATTAAGACAGATGAGCATAAAAATAAAGTGGCACAGGAAAGTAATGAGAAAGAAATAGGATCAGGAAGGCATAACTGAAACTGTTAATACTATAATGGTTAGGGGGAAAAATTCACCTGAAAGAATTAGGTAATAAGAGTCAGCAAGACATTGCCAAGAATTATGCTTTGAGTTGATATCTACACAAGGCAGAACCTGCTGCGTGGTCTCCTTTCCCTCATTTCTTGAGGGCTTCATGGTTTAGAACTTTTAACTGTGAAAAGAATAAACAGGCTGTGGATTAAAACTCATTGTAAGATGTTGCCATTGTGACAGAGAAGGAATTAACAGTTTGTTCACTTAATTTCAGACGGTAGCTCAGATGGTAAAGAGTCTGCCTGCAGTGCTGGAGACTCAGGTTCGATCCCTGGGTCAGGAAAATCTCTTAGAGAAGGAAACGGCAACTCACTCCAATATTCTTGCCTGGAAAACCCCTTGGATGGAGGAACCTGACAGGTTACAGTCCATGGGGTCACAAAGAGTCAGACATGACTGAACAACTTCACCTAATTTAGTTTCTGAAATTAATATAACACTTTAAATCAAACACTGAAAACTCATCTGTTTTCTTGCTATTAAGAAGCATAATTGTATTCTTGGGTTGAAAAGATTTTTGTGAAGTTTAGTAATATGTCAAATATTCTCATTCAAAATGTTGATTCTTGGAAAGTAATCATTACTTTATCCAATCTAAATAAAAGGATCATGAGATTCTTCTCATTTTAATAATATAGAGACATGTTACATGTACTAGATACTCAAGTAAAGACCTTATATTGTTGTTCAGTCGCCCAGTTATGTCCAAGTCTTCATGACCCCATGGACTGCCAGGCCTGTCTCTTGCCATCTCCCAAAGTTTGCCCAAGTTCATGTCCATTGTATCAGTGATGCCATCCGACTTTGTATAAGCATCTTATTTAATCCTCACATCAGCCCTATGGTATGGCAAAGCTGTATAGGAAAACAGACCAATGTTTATAGAAGCTAATGGCTAACACAGAGCAAAGATAGAATGTGAACCCAGGGATTCTGATTATAGATTCTACTTGCTTAATTACCAGGTTACATTGTTCTGTGTGTGTGTGTTAGTCACTCAGTCGTGTCTGACTCTGCAACCCCATGGACTGTAGCCCTCCAGGCTCTTTTGTCCATGGGGTTTTCCAGGCAGGAATACTAGAGTGGGTTGCCATCTATGTATGCAGAAACTGAGCAAGGAAGAACCAAATGACTTATTAATGCTCACGTAGTAAATTAGAGATAACAGACATTAAAATGAAAATTACAAATATCATTCATTCTACCAGTCAAACCAGACTGAAATCCAGGTGTTGGTCAGAACTAAGCTCTGATCAGAAGCTTGCAGGGGGAATGGTCCCCTCCCAGCTTCCCTCAGATTGTTTGCAGACCTCGTCTTGTGACTATAGCACTCAAGTCTCCACTGTCTTTTGGGATGTCATCTGAGACCTCTCAGCACACAGACTGATCAAAGTCCTCTGTTACCCAGCCTCTCCATAGCCAGTGAAAAGCCATGGCTTTTGGTCATACAGATGCAAGAAAATGAATTCTGCCGACAACACAAGTGAGCTTTGAAGTGATCATTGCTTAGTGGGGTCTTCAGATAAAAACACGACCCAACTGAAAAAGTGACTGCAGCCTTATAAGACTCTGAGTAGAGGACCTATATAAGCCATCTCCACCATCCATCCCTATTGTGCTGACCCCTCTGAGGGAGGAAGGAACAGGTCAAGCTGACGCCATCTTGAAAAAGAAGGAAACTCTGTCTTGTCAGTGAGCTTTGGACTACTTGTCTGGTAGCAATGGGAATAACATACCTATGGCCAAACTGGCCTCCTGGACTGACAAACACCAGATTCCATACCAAGATTTCCCATCGCCAAAAAGATCCTAATAATCCCCTATGTAGCCAATCATCTCTGTAATCTTTATGGCACCCATAGGTGTAGGCTACAATGTATACCCAGCTGACCCTTCTGATTATGAATCATGGCTGTAACCTGACTGTATCTCCCATTAACACTTTCCAGGCTAGGTTTAAGAAATTTGGGGATGTGGGCTTGAGCAGCACACTTAAGGTATATAAATAAGGTTTTCAAAAAAGTCAGTCAGGGTCCTTGGGTAAGAGGAGACTCTGCCTTGGGCCCACCGATGTAATAAACTGCACCCCACTATCTGCATTGTCCTTCTGAGTGAGTTTGTTTCCCAGGACACGTGGCTACACCTTGACCTGAGGGGAATAGACTGTCAAGATTGTCAAGGGACGTGGCATCAATAGCAGAGGGCAAGGCACTGGCCCTTATTTTATGTAGACAAGAAGAGAAGCCTGGGGTAGGGTCTAGAAGTGGGAGTTGGGTGGAGGATTAGGGTTTAGAATTCTGACCCACAAAAACTATGAGATGACATATTTGGGTTGTTTTAAACATCTAAGTTTGTATTAAACTGTTGTACAACAGTAGAAAATTGACATAGATTTTGGTATCACAGATGAGTTAATGAGAACAATGTTATGACTTGATTAGTTAGGTAAAAATAAATTTGAGACATGCAAAGTTACTCTTTTAAGCTTAAGAGAATTTAGTTCAAGAAAATAAAGTGAAGTGAAATTGAAGTCACTCACTCATGTTCGACTCTTTGAGACCCCATGGACTGTAGCCCACTAGGCTCCTCTATCCACGGAATTTTCCAGGCAAGAGTACTGGAGTTGGTTGTCATTTCCTTCTCCAGGGGATCTTCCTGACTTAGGGACTGAACTCAGTTCTCCTATATTGAAGGCAGATGCTTTTACCATCTGATCCATCAAGAAAATAGTGGGCTATTTTGTGTCAAAGTTTATATGGATTGAAAAAGTCATAAAAAACCTTACCCAATATTTCTATAAATTGAATTGGTTTAAAAAAAAAAGAGGGATTCAGTGAACTTAGCACCAGATTTGACATACCAGCAGAGAAGGGTCTTGACCTAAATCGCTGGACTCCTAGCCAGTATTTGCCTATACCACACTGGTCTTTGTGTGGTTGTCTGTTTACTCATTTGTTTTCTCAAAAAGCTGAATGCTGATTATACAGCAATGGACATAATTTTCTAGGTATTGGGGGAAATACAATAATAATCTAAGTATGCTATCAACAATGCAAAGTGAAAGCAAGTGAAGTTGCTCAGTTGTGTCTGACTCTGCAACCCCGTGGACTGTAGCCCACCAGTCTCCTCTGTCCATGGAATTTTCCAGGCAAGAGTACTGGAGTGGGTTGCCATTTCCTTCTCCAGGGGATCTTCCTGACCCAGGGATTGAACCTGGGTCTCCTGCATTGCAAGCAGATACTTTACCCTCTGCGCCACCAGGGAAGACAAAGAATGGCACAAAAGAGTATGCAGAGTATTTCATAGGAGAGGTGCAGATAACGGTAACTTGCAATTTAATGAAAAAGAATACTTTTACTTTGGGAGGCATGATCATTGAGAAGAAGTATTTAAAATGAGACTAGCATCCTACCAAACTTGAAAAGACCAATAAATTTAAAATTGATGGCATTAAAGTAAATGTTCAGATAAAATAATCTTTCTCATGAGGATTTCATATGAAATGACTTGTTCCACATCAAGTAGACTTAGTTTTCTCAAATGCTGGTCATGTCAAAGTCATCCATGTATATTTTTAAATGGATTTACCTTAGGAAGAATGCTTACATATGTGCTGGCATGTATATGTGTGTTGAGGGTGGTGTGACTGCTTTTCCTCAAAGTACTTGTAATGGGCTCAGCAGCTGTCCTTTTTGAAAGCCTCACTGAGGATTTTGATAAACAACATGGACTGAGGAACCAAAGCATTACTTCCCAAGAATGCACTTAAAATTCTCTTTGACTTCCAGTTTCAAAACAGCGTCTTTCATCCTCTAATACACATACATATTGCTGGGGATCTTGCCCAAATGCAGACAATATTTCAGCAAGTCTAGAAGGGACCTGAGATTCTGCATATCTGAGCTGCTTTGGTTTTACTTTGTACTCCTTAGTATCACAAGAACAGGATTCCCCTACAAGACTCACCCACTAAAGTTATTTATCCCTGTAACGCAACTTTGCCTCAAACCCTCCTGCAGGCTGGGGCTCAGCTACAGCAAAGCGTAGCACTAGAAGAGTTCCCCAGCTTTTCATGGGAATGCACCAATACCTGAAATCCATTCGTGGTTAGTTCTCTCACTTATAAAGAGAAGGAAAAACCCCTTTAAAATTAATCCAGGTACTGCAAAGCAATGAGATTTCTCTGTTACATGCTTTTAAAATATATATTATTGATGTGCCCTTCATATTTAATTTTACCATGATTACCCTGTGAAATGAAATATTTCTTGCCATATTGGTAAACAAAGACGTCACAGCCATCAGCAATTTCAGCCTTTCAAATGTAAATTTCTGAGCCCAGAAGGCAATACCAGCTACTTGGCAGGCACCAATCTCTTCTCTGGTGAGCACTGAGGAATAGGAGTGGGTGGAAGTGGGGGAGGGGATGCAAGAAAGTGTTGGAGGCAGCCACCTGCCACATCCACCACCCCTCACGGTGACTGAGGAACGAAGGACGTGAACAATCAAAAGGCAGGATCTGGCCCAAGACAGATGCGATGAACATGAAAAACAATTTCAGTAAGCCTGGATGCTTGCATTTTCCCATACATAGAAAAGTGCCAAATCCTTTAATGCAAGGTGCCTGGGTTTCCAATTAACAATAATCTTTTAATATTCAGATTACCTGTCCCTTGCTGCAAAACTTTTATATAGCCTGACTCCTCCTCCAGCCTCCTCAGAAACAGTTCTCTAGGGGTCCCCTGAGATGCTGTCTTCCAGGCTTGAAGTCCTGGGGATTCCTATCAAATCTAATTCTCAACTTTTAGGCCACGTGTATTTTTTCAGTTGACATCTATTACATCTATATGTAATTTTTAACAAATATCTAACTGAGGGAAAAATATCAGTTTCTTCTGAACAAATATAAGTGCGCTGACCCATGATGCATTAAAAAAAAAAAAATAAGCACCTTGCTGAATGCCACTGCGTGAAAGAATACTCTGGATTTTAAAGACAGACAGTAGAAGGCCGAAATTATAACAACATGGGATTCAGAGACAGACAGGTCTGCATTTTACTTCTGGCTTGAAGTTAACTGCGTGATCTTGGGTCACTTGCTTATGTCTTAGTTCTGAAAATTGGCACTTGCCACGGGTGCTTGCCATCCAATTCTATGTGCATTAAATGCTATGCTTCTGCAGCTGGTGACCTCCAGCACCCACTCAAGGAGCTC
This sequence comes from Madoqua kirkii, assembly GCA_006408675.1. Lineage (NCBI taxonomy): Eukaryota > Metazoa > Chordata > Mammalia > Artiodactyla > Bovidae > Madoqua > Madoqua kirkii. The sequence goes on from SJYC01122980.1 coordinate 6,635, forward strand.
AGGATGGGAACAGACGTGAGGCTCTCTGTGCTCTGGGAAAGCTGGCAGGACAGGGCTTCAGATAGACATTCTCAGGAGCTTGTTTTATGAGCCCAATTCTTATATGTCCTCATATCTAGAATAGTGTTAAAATCCATCATGGTGATCACTGTTTCTCTGGTCTAGCAGAAGCTTCACCAGAACAGAAGAAACTTCCTAAAAAGTAAACAAGCTTAACTGCCTGTACTCCATATTTACCAAAGTGAAAGTGAAGTCATTCAGTCGTGTCTGACTCTGCGACCCCATGGACTGTAGCCCACTAGGCTCCTCCATCCTCCATCCATGGAATTTTCCAGGCAGGAGTACTGGAGTGGGTTGCCATTTCCTTCTCCAGGAGATCTTCCCAATTCAGAAGTTGAACCCAGGTCTCCTGCATTGCAGGCAAATGCTTTAACCTCTGAGCCACCAGGGAAGTCACTCCATATTTACCAAAATCATGTTTATTCTGGTCTTCTACCCCCATCTCTCTGGAGCAGCCTCTCACAGCTATCTGAGGTGCTGTCTCCCAGGCTGCAGTCCTCATACTGCCCCAAATAAAACTTAACTTGTAACTCGCATGCTGTGCATTTTTTTAAGTTGATGGTGCCTAGGTTTCCACAACTGCAAACAGGATGTGGATATTGATAGCCCTGAAGAACCAGGTTTTGATGAGCACTACACATGGTAAATCTCAATCCATAAAGACCTAGACAACAGGTATTTTTGTTCTTAAAGTGGAAGAAACTGAAAACTAATTATTGCCCAATTCTCCTTCCCTGGCCCTTTAGTCTTACAAATTATGAGAAACATCTGTGAATTATTGTGAAAGAGGAATAGAGATGAACACTCTAGAAGCCTCTCTACAAAAACCACAGAAGCTTTTATACCTTTTCCAAGTAGCAGAATGCTAGCTTCTATTTCCTATTTCCCTTAGTATGACGTCCTTGAAAAGAACTGTCATTTTCATTCAATACAAAAACTAAAAGCTAAGTTTACTTTCTAAAATTGTAGCTAAAGTGAAACCTGTCGGGGTCCAGCCCCGGTGGATCCAGGGTAATTAGAAGGGGAGACGGAGTAGGCATCCTAGGAAAAAACTTAATTACAGATATATAGAGAGATTAGAAACGGATAGTGTAGTAGGAAATATTAGTGGAGAAAAAGAGGCTGAATAAACTGGTTTATGTGGAATACAAATCACCACCTACGTAGGCCACAGGCGTCTCTCCGTTCTCCCGAAGGAGAGGAGGCACTGAGGCCTCCCAGTCCCATCTTAGAAGCCCCAGCAGAATTTGCAGGCTTGGTGAGTACCCACATTTCAGATGAGAATTCAACCAGGAAAATGGGGAGCAAGAAAGAAACGACACAGGGGAATCAGTCTTTCCAGAAACTGATCCAATTTCTTTATTTTTCAGGTTTGTTTATATACATTTTGTTATACATAGGGATGAATACAGAGTCACGCGGGGGTCAGCAGACCTGACCCTTGTTGCAATCAGGTGTTTCATATAAAATTATACAAAGGTCTTATGGGTTTTGCATCATCTTCTGGCCATGAGGCCTGCTGACATTTTATGCTCCTTTCTGATATTGGTCAGTTAACCAGGAAACTTCTTTTTCCAGGGGTGATATTTTTTTTTTTTAATCAGGTGCCACCCTTCAAATAAAGTTGCATTCCTATAGGGTGAGGGTGTCATGAGTTACAACTAGGAAAGGAATTTACTTAACCTAAGGTTAACATGATTAATCTTAAAGGTTAATACTTATTTCTCCTATAGGCTATTTATATTCATTATAAGGGCAGGGAATATGGAGATTTAGCAGCAAATATCAGCCCAACAAATGAAAACCTCTCACCAATGTTCCCCTTAAGATCTATTTAGTCTTGAAGGTGAAGATGAAGTCGCTCAGTCATGTCCGACTCTTTGCGACCCCGTGGACTGTAACCTACTAGGCTTCTCTGTCCATGGGATTCTCCAGGCAAGAGTACTGGAGTGGATTGCCATTTCCTTCTCCAGGGGATCTTCCTGACCCAGGAATTAAACCTGGGTCTCCCACATTGGAGGCAGACGCTTTAACCTCTGAGCCACCAGGGAAGCTCCTTATTTAGTCTTAAGATAGTGATAAAGTTACATTTTTACCTAGCAAGGACACAGTGATTTATAACAAAGTACAGTGCTCTATAACAAAAGAGAAAATTTATTAACTCAAAAAGTCTAGTATTGCTAACATCAAAAAAAGCTACTATATTTCCTTTTCTATATTCTAAATACATTGATTAATATATTCCCAGGTGCCTAAGGATATTGAGGCCTGGCAGCAACCACTGACTCAATGAGAAAAGCCCCATGCTAATACGCCAAACTCTCTGTGCTGTTTATGGTTGAGGGGTTGTCACACAAGCTAGTCTGTCAGCAGAGAGGTTTGACCTGAGACACTCTTGTCACACCCAGGGCAGAGAATTAGCAGTAATTATTGGCACAACAAATGAAAAAACTTTTCACCAATATAATTCCTAATCAATCCACTAATACTATACTAATAATCTAACTTCTCAAAAGAGTCTGTATTTAGAAACTTTTAAAGTATCTCGTGCCTCTCACAGTTGTGAAGCTGTAAACAATCATATGTGGCTGGATGAACCTGATCAGGCAGGCCAGAGAACCTTCAGAGGAGTTTGTAAGTTGAAATACTCTTGTCACGCCAGGAATTTGTATTGACTTGGAGCTGCAAGTTAACTCCTTCTCTGAGAGAAATGGTTACTGGGGAGAGCTCCCCGTAAAGTCAGAGATGTAGGTGAGAGCATGAAACAGACTCTGGTTTTGGGGTTGGATGCTTGGGAACAGGGGGTTTCCTGAGGCTTGATCACACCTTTGCCTATGCCAAGCCTCCTTGTCATGACCTTTGCCATGGGCAGAGTTCCTTACTATGGCTCCCAACAGAAACTAAGGTTAAATTTTTTTTTTCTGAATTTTTCATCTGAGTAGTTGTATCTTACAGTTTCTGTGGAAATATTCTTGCCATTATAATATTTCATATAAACCAAAATCATAGGATAACTGTTACTTGGAAGTAATGCATTACTCTATAAATGTAAATAGCCATAAAGGGTAAAGAACACATTAAAAAGCAACTGAGTTTAATTGCATCCCTGGGACTGTTTGTTGTGTACAGCTGGATATTAGCTCAAAAACAGCCAAGGTCTAAGATGTATTTTCCAATTGCCTCTGAAATTGTAAAGTGGCTCTATGGCTAGCCTTCAACCACTGAATAATATTTAAAGATGAAAGGTTTTTAAATGTAATTTTTTTAATGTTGACATTTTACCCCACAAAAATAGTATAAAATTTACTTGTTTTGTTTCTGTCTTTCTCCCATCCCTCCCACTACCACATTCCACCACTTAGGGAAGGCATAAAATGGTATTTCTGAGCAGGCATTATCGAAATGTTGGCCTTCCCAAATAACTTTAAAATTAGGACTGTAAAGAGACCATAAACAAATTGTATTGAATTTTAGTAATTCTGACCCATATGGCAAAAGCAAAGAAGCGTACAAAAATAGTATAAAATTTACTTGTTTTGTTTCTGTCTTTCTCCCATCCCTCCCACTACCACATTCCACCACTTAGGGAAGGCATAAAATGGTATTTCTGAGCAGGCATTATCGAAATGTTGGCCTTCCCAAATAACTTTAAAATTAGGACTGTAAAGAGACCATAAACAAATTGTATTGAATTTTAGTAATTCTGACCCATATGGCAAAAAGCAAAGAAGCGCTAAAGAGCCACTTGATGAAAGTGCAAGAAGAGTGAAAAAGTTGGCTTAAAACTCAACTTTGAGAAAACTAAGATCATGGCATCCAGTCCCATCATTTCATGGCAAATAGATGGGGAAACAATGGAAACAGTGACAGACTCTGTTTTGGGAGTTCCAAAATCACTGCAAATGATGACTGCAGCCATGAAATTAAAAGACACTCCTTGGAAGAAAATCTATGAGCAACCTAGACAGCATATTAAAAAGCAGAGACATCACTTTACCAATAAAGGTCCATCTAGTCAAAGCTATGGTTTTTCCAGTAGTCATGTATGGATGTGAGAGTTGTATTATAAAGAAAGCTGAGTGCCAAATAATTGATGCTTTTGAACTGTGGTGTTAGAGAAGATTCTTGAGAGTCCCTTGGACTGCAAGGAGATCAAACCAGTCCATTCTAAGGGAATTCAGTCCTGAATATTCATTGGAAGGACTGATGCTGAAACTCCAATACTTTGGCCACCTGATATAAAGAACAGACTTATTGGAAAAGACCCTGACATTGGGAAAGACTGAAGGCAGGAGAAGGAGATAATAAAGGATGAGATGATTGAATGACATCACCGGCTTGATGGACATGAGTTTGAGCAAGCTCTGGGAGTTGATGATGGACAGAGAATCTGGCTTACTGCAGCCCATGGGGTTGCAAAGAGTCAGACACGACTGAGTGATTGAATTGAAGGTATAAAAGGGGGTTGTGTTAAAGGGGAGAGGAACATGTCACCCCAAAATATGCATCTTCAGCATAAGAATTATTTTAGGCTACTTATTGAAAAAGCAGAAGCTGGAGAATCTAAGTTACCATTTTGTAAGAGACACTTGCAAAGGAAAATCTCCGTTTGTAAGGACTGTACCTGAAACAGAAAAATGACTAAATCTCTGGGAATGCTCAACAATGAAAGAGGCAAAGGCTTAAGTCTTCATAACACCATACTCTGTTTACCGTGCTTTTCCTGTTAACCTTCCATCACTGACCTTCCCACCCACTCCTTCCCATCCTTTTTATTTTTTTCTGTCTTTAGCTGGAGATGGCAATTTTAAGGTGGAAGCTAGGTGTTTTTGGAGATTTACCCAGGTTTCCTGGGTCTTTGCTGCATATACAGAAGGCATCCACTTTATTAAACTTCTGTTTGTGTTTCTTCCAATAAATTGCCTTTTCTTACAGGAGGTTTCAGCCAAGATCTTGAAAGGATAAAGAGAAAGTTATTTTTCATCTCTCGACAGTATATAGAAGGGTCAATATAGCCTGGAAACAAAGATTTCTACAAATTTCCTTTGGTAATAGGGCATTAATATGGCATATTTCTCCTTAGATCCTAATGTGGTCTCTAATTACCCGCTCGTACTCAATAAGCTATTTCCAAGGATAGGGAAGACACTGTTAGTTACTCTGACAAAAGCTGTGGAAATGAAATCCCTTAAGTAAAATGTTGCAGGTGACCTTAAGCCAAAGAAAAGGAGGTGAAAGCATATTCCACGGGAACACTCATCCGCCAGAGTCTTAACCTTTCACCTTTGCATACTGTGGATCAGTCTGTTGTCACAGGGAAAATAACCCTAATGTGTACCAGCTTTAAATCTTTCAGAAAAATAGCAATATCCCAGGTCACATCGTCCAATGGATAGTAACAGTTTCCAAAACCTTGACTCAGAACTTTATGATTCCTGGGGAAACAAAGAAGAGCTTCATCTAATCAATCGAGTCATAAGACAGAAAAAGAAATAAAGAACAATTCTATCTGATGCATATATATTTTCATCTTTTCCTTTTGTTTGTTTACTTTGCTGACAAAGGTCCATATGGTCGAAGCTATGGCTTTTCCAGTAGTCATGTACGGATATGAATTGGACCATAAAGAAAGTTGAGTGCCAAAGAATTGATGCTTTTGAAGTGTGGTGCTGGAGAAAACTCTTGAGAGTCCCTTGGACTGCAAGGAGATCCAACCAGTTCATCCTAAAGGAGATCAGTCCTGAGTGTTCATTGGAAGGACTGATGCTGAAGCTGAAACTCCAGTACTTTGGCCACCTGATATGAAGAGCTGATTTATTGGAAAAGACCCTGATGCTGGGAAAGATTGAAGGCAGGAGGAGAAGGGGACAATAGAGGCTGAGATGGTTAGATGGCTTGACAGACTCATTGGATATGAGTTTGAGCAAGCTCTGGGGATGAAGATCGGGGAAGCCTGGCGTGCTGCAGTCCATGGTTTCGCAGAGTCAGACATGACTAAGCAACTGAGCAGCAGCATGCAAGGTACATTCTTGTCACCACACTAGCGGATGACCGTGACCTAGATGGCCTAATGGCCTTATCCTTCTCCTCGGCTTCACTAACATTCAAATGGGCTTCATTCTCACTCTAAGTCTCTGATCTCCCTTTTCTGAGAACATTTACTTTAGGAAGCTTGTAATTACAAATTCTTTCTCCATCCCTTGAATTATAAGTAAATCTTCCAGCCTCTGACCAGTTTTCCAACCCAGGAATATCTTTTTCAAAGACCAAAGAGCCAGTACCTTTGAAATGTAATAATCTAATGAGACAGTTCCCCTATCTCCAAGTTTTCTGAGCCTGATTTAGATAAACATCAGTTAGCAAATATAAAAGACTTCATCTCATAGACCAATGGCCCCCCAATAGCCTATTTCACCCCAGTTAATGGGAAACTCTCTTACCTCTTGTTTTAGTGGAGTTGAGTTCAGTCTTTCCTATTACAATACTTTTGAATAAATTATTCCTTGACTCTTTAACTCTGCCCAGGGCAGTTTTTCTTTGACAGACTATGGATTCAATAGAAATTGGACAATAGGAAAAATGTTATATTGTTTCAAAGATTGAAAAGCTATCAGTTATAATACGGTATATATGAACATGATGAGTCAGGGATGAAAGTCACAAATTCAGACTGTACCTGGGTATCTGCTTAAGTGTAAGATTTCTTTGTCTTAGATTTCTGTCACATGCATGTATCTCTTTGTGTCCACTTGACCAGTAAGTAAAGTTAGATGTTACTCAGTTACTCTGAGTTACTATACAATGGTAGTAACCAGGCTTCCCTCATAGCTCAGTTGGTAAAGAATCTGCCTGCAGTGCAGGAGACACCAGTTTGATTCCTGGGTCTGGAAGATCCCCTGGAGAAGGGATAGGCTACTCATGCCAGTATTCTTGGGCTTCCCTTGTTGTTCAGCTGGTAAAGAATCTGCCTGCAATGCGGGAGACCTGGGCTTGATCCCTGGGTTGGGAAAATACTCTGGAGAAGGGAAAGGCCACCCACTCCAGTATTCTGGCCTGGAGAATTCCATGGACTGTATAGTCCGTGGGGTCATAAAGAGTCGGACATGACTGAGAGACTTTCATTTCACGTCACTATGAAATGGATCTTATAGAAGAGTCTAGAACAAACTTAAATGTTCAGAGAAGATATGTAAAGAGTAAGGACCAAGGGATTGGAGGAAGAAATGATATGTCAGGGAACAGCAACCACATGTTATTTTAACTAGAGTGTGTCAACTGCAGATTGGCACCTGTCATAGCTACTTAACATCTACAGGGGTTAAATCATGTTCTGTTGCAGCTGCTGACCTTTAACTTCCCCTGAAAGGAGTTCAGGATGGAGATCAGAAATGAGGTACTCTGTACGCTAGGAAAAACTGGCAGAGTAGATCTTCAGATAGGCATTTTCAGGAGCCAATTTTATGAGCTCATTCTTGTATCTCCTCATATTTAGAAAAACACTAAAAGCCTTCATGGTGAGGATGGCTCCTCATGCCTAGCAGAAACCTTCTGAAAAAAAAAAAAAAGATATATAAGCTTGAATGCCTGTACTCCTCCTTCACCAAAACTACATATATACTGACCTTCATCCCTTACCTCTCTCTATAGAACACTTTCTTAGATCTATCTGAGATGCTGCCACCTGAACTATATTCTTCATTTTGCCTCAAATAAGACTTAACTTGCAACTCTCATATTGCATGTTTTTTCTTTTCTTTTTTTCAAGTGAGCAAGTGTGAAGTCCAATTTGGGGAAAATAAAAAATAAAGGTGCTTAGTTATAGAAATCCATCACTGAGAAAGCTTAAACACATAGTCTCTGTTGCTTAAAGGGTTCTTTGAAATCAAGTGGATTTTATTAATACTTTTGAAGACTGACATTTGTATTCAGACAATTCAAACTATATCTGTTTAAAATGAGTATTAGAAGCCTTTCCCCTTTCTCATTTTAACATTAAAACTGATCAGATGACTGAATTATTTTAAAAGTATTTTCACAGTAATCGCACATTAAAATATTCTATCTGGTTATATCATGCATTACTTTAGATATTTAGATCTATATTGTTACTGTATCTCTTTGTAAAGACCTTTGAAATGTTCTTATCATCTACATAAAGCAGCATGTTTTTATTTATACCATAATTACTACAGCAATAATATTCAGCACTCTGCTCAATGATTAATTAACTCACAGTAATAAATGCAAGGGTTTTCAGTTTACATGGCATTTCTGCAGTATTGGACCCTACTGATCACTCTTTTTTTTCATTCATGATATTCTCTCATTTCTTTGCATTCATACACTGAGTAATCACGATTTTCATTCTAATACTTTCTCCCTCTGCTTCTAATGGTACGTATGTAATTTGCATTAACTTTTCTTCTGTACTTTTTCCCCTTAGAAACCTCATTTAAACATTCATCTTGGCAAGCTTATTGAAGTAAGTGAGTTACATCACTAACATTCCTAAGATAGGGCTATGATTGTTTAGTGGAGACCCAAGAGCAGCTAATAGGAACTTGTCAGACTAAATCCCTGGGGCTGGGGGTACTATGATGTTCACTAGCATGTCATTTATTTATACAATAAATATTTAGCAAGGATTTACAATGTCCCAAAGACTGAGATAGATCATGAATATATACCAACAAATAAGAAGAATTCATTCTAGCAAAGACAAAGTAAGCAAGGAAAATGAGGTGAGTGAATATTGTAGCAAACTTCTTATTTGCCAAAAGTTGTGTACGGTGTGAGAATGATTATCTCTTACTACCATATGAGACAGTTCAAAGAAATGAAACAACTTTTAAAGGTTCAGTCTGGCATGGTTAGTGCATTGCACAATCAGGATGAGAATCTATAATTATCAGGATGTCCAAATTCTTTCTATAGTCCCTTTCTCAAAAGAAATTACCTAGGATGTTAAAGCCATACGACAGAGAAAGCCATCAGCAAGATGATGAATAGCAGGTATCAGGCATCATCTGTCTCACAAACACTGGCTGGGCAGCCACATGCTAACCAAAGTGCCTTTGCAAGAGCTTTGGGATCCAGGTAGGAGATGCAGCACCCTAGTGTCCAAGAGCAAGGACAGCAGCTTTCCAAAGACAGGGCAGCTGAAAGCAGATCTGAGTGTGGATCTGATCTGGAAGTGGCCTGATGACTTATCTATAGTCCCACTCAACCATCTCCCAGAGTCTCTTTCACCTAGGGACCCAAAAGGAGCTACTACATATGCCAACGAAATAAATCAAAATGAAAATGTATCCAACTGAACTGGAAAAAATATTTGCAGAGCATATACTTAAAAAAGAGTAAATATTCTGTGTATATAAGGAACTCCAACAACTCAGTAACAGTAACAACAATAACAAAGGCACCCAAATAATCCAATTTTAAAAACATGTAAAGGGCCTAAATATACATTTCTCCAAAGGAGATAGACAAAATGCCAACAGGTATGTGAAAAGGTGCTTAAAATCACTAATCATCAGGAAATTCAAATCAAAACCACAACAGGATATCACCTCACACTTGTTTTAGGATGGCTACTATGAAAAAGCCAAAAGATAAAAAAAATGTTGGTAAAGCCGTGAAAATAATTGTACATTGTTAATGGGAATGTAAAATAGTACAGATATGGAAAAGTGCAAGGAGTTTCTTTGAAAATTTTAAAATACTGCTACCATATATTCCAGCCACCCTACTTCTGGGCATATAGCCAAAAAAAATTGAAGCCTCAAAAAGATATTGGCTCTTCCATGTTCACTGCAGTATTATTCATAATAGTTAACATGTGGCTACTTAGTTGCTAAGTAGTGTCCAACTCTACAGCCCCATGGATCACAGCCCAAAGGCTCCTCTGTCCACGGGATTCTCCAGGCAAGAATACTGGAGTGGCTTGCTATTTCATAAACTAATATCCATCACTGCATGAATGGGTAAGGAAAATGTAGTATATATAAATATGCACAATGGAATATTACTCAGCATTAAAAAAGAAGGAAATCCAACCATTTGCAAAAACATGGATAGACCTGGTGGGCATTGTGCTAACTGAAAAGAGTCAAATACAGAAAAACAAATACTGTATGACCTCATAGCTTAAAACTAAATCAGTCAAAACTCATCAAAATAGACAGTAAAATAATAGTTACAAGGGGCAAAGGAAAATAAGACATTGATGGTCAAAGTGTACCAAACTCAGTTATAACAGATAAAACAGTTCTGGAGATCTATTGTAAAATGTTATGCTTATAGTT
>SJYC01122981.1:0-25957 GCA_006408675.1 Madoqua kirkii
AAGCACTTTAAGTTGCATGTATTAAATTTTCACAGCTTTTTACATATCTATCATACTTGGAAAAAAAAAGGTGTTTTTTTTTTTAAATCTAAATCATGCCCAATCCAGTCATTAGAGAACGTGTGCCAAGAAGCAAAGATCAAAAAGACATACAACAGCAAAGTAATCATTCTCTCAGCAAAAACCTCTTCATATGTTTTTTCTTTGCTTTGAATTAAATAGTAGAGCATCTAAGGAAGTGTGTTAAGATGTAGATGAACATTAGTAGACACATAAGTTGAAGACAAATGGGTGGTGGGGAAAGAGACAGTTAAGGTGCTTTAATTGGGCTCTTTAATTTGAAGATGAATATATTAAAAAATCAGTTAATTTGGGACAAATGTATATGCTACATTTTCTTTGTATTCTAATAGAATACTTAATAGAAATCAGTATTATTCTGCCTTGACACTTAATGAATAAAAATTTTTCAGCAGTAATACGAGTCTTTTAAGTTTGTTTGTTTTTTTCTTTTTACAAAGGTAACAAATATTAAGAGAAGGAAAATAGAATGGCAGTGTTACAATTGCTCTATAAAATTGCTGTCATTTTTTAGTTCTGCATTTTACAAAAGCAGTGAGAAAAACTGTGAGAGTACTTTCTTTTCTAAGCAGTTTGGAATGATATAATTTAGCTTGGATAACACTATCATTTATTTAGCATCAATATTAATGATTTGGAATGGGACTAAAATTACAGTAATGAAATTCATGGCTGATACTAAGTCCTCAGCTGTTAGAACTGCCGATGCGAGATAAATATACAAAATGACTTGCACTTCTTAGAACTCTGGTTTATAAATTGCAATAGGAGTCTTTATATGCACTTGGACTTTGGGGAACAAGCGATAGGTATTTCCAGTGAAGAAAGAAACTCTGAATTGAAGAGTATTATTTAAAAACCAATATACCAAATAAAAGAAGATCAGCTCATTTCATCTGAGTACTATTTTGTTGCTTTTACACTCTTTGTAAAGGAAATCTGTGTATTATTCTGTTAAATATAAATTACTCACAGGGACTCTGTGGCTAAAATCCTGTTCCTGGACTATTCTTACCAACATCAGCTGAGTCTCTTGGAATGTTTGATTTAAAAAACAAACAAACAAAACATTTACTAAAAAGTTGAGGTTTAATGACATCTCTTACTGAGCAATTTGAGCTTTCCTCTCCTGTACCTACTACTATCTGCATTGACTGGGACAGTGGCACTGGTGCTAATGCCCGTTCCGGTGAGGGGGTTAAATCAAGCTACACAGGGAAGGTGATGGGAGGCACGTGTGCTTGTGTGTAAGAAGATTCCATCGCAGATTCTGCCTACAGAACACCAGCCCTTTCATTAAAACCAGAGCAGTGCAATTCCCACCCAACTCCAGTACTCGCCTGGAAACTCCCATGGGCGGAGGAGCCTAGTGGGCTGCGGTCCTGAGCGACTTCCCTGTATCAAGCTACACAGGGAAGGTGATGGGAGGCACGTGTGCTTGTGTGTAAGAAGATTCCATCGCAGATTCTGCCTACAGAACACCAGCCCTTTCATTAAAACCAGAGCAGTGCAATTCCCACCCAACTCCAGTACTCGCCTGGAAACTCCCATGGGCGGAGGAGCCTAGTGGGCTGCGGTCCTGAGCGACTTCCCTGTCACTTTTCACTTTCATGCACTGAAGAAGGAAATGGCAACCCACTCCAGTGTTCTTGCCTGGAGAATCCCAAGGACGGGGGAGCCTCGTGGGCTGCCGTCTATGAGGTTGCACAGAGTCGGACACGACTGAAGCGACTTAGCAGCAGCAGCAGTGCAATTCCACCCCCACTCCACCCCACCCCCAAGTGAAAGTGAAAGTCACTCAGTCGTATCCAACTCTTTGCGACCCCACAGCCTATACAGTCCATGGAATTCTCCAGGCCAGAATACTGGAGTGGGTAGCCTTTCCTTTCTCCAGGGGATCTTCCCAACTCAGGGATCGAACCCAGGTCTCCCGCATTGCTGATGGATTCTTTACCAACTGAGCTATCAGGGAAGCCCCAGCTCTAACTATTATTGGCCAAAAGGTTGATCCCAGAGGCACTGGGGGCAAAGAATAGCATCTTGGATAATATGTGCCAGGTCTTTAGCAGAGAACAACAGAGAAAAAAAAAATTCTTTAAACCAAATGAAGTTTTTTTAACCCCCTCCCCAAACAGGGGGACAGGCAATGATTTTCTGAAGGAAGAATTTAAGTTTGAGAAATTTATGAAAAATAAAGTTATAAATCATCATCACCAACTCCACCATAAGAGCAGCTACCACTCACTATTAACAAGCTACATGGTGGGTGTTCCAACTGGTACTTTATACATGTGACTCCATTTTGTGTAGACAGCATCCCTTTACAAAATATTATTCATACCATTAAACATAAAAGGAAATGACATCTCAAAAAGTGATAGTAATGTAAAGAAGAAAGGTTGGCAAGTATCACAGTCCACACACAGCCAAGGGCAGGGAGCCCTGCTTCCAAATTTGGTGATCTTTTCACCCAGTGTGGTAACTACCTATAAGAGGTTATCAGCAGAATTTAGATAAATGTAGACAAATGATACCAAAATGAAACTAGACTAACACAAATTTCCATGGATTAGGAAGCAATGAATTTTCACTGGTGTATATTAAGGAGGAATTAAGAATTTATATCAGAATGCCAACACAATATTTACATGTTGTATAGAATTACCATAATGTTAACTTTATAAAATTCTCTATGTAAAATTATGTGCATTTTTTTTTCTGTATTCATATGTTTTCTTTCTTAAGCCAAAAGTAGAACACTTGGTGTACTTTTAAGTTCTTAGAACTATATGGTAAATGTCTTTAGACATTTTAAGTTCTTAGAACTATATGGTAAATGTCTTTACATGACTATTAATGACAAAATTTATAAATTAGATTTACATAAACTGGCTCGCTATGCTAGATCTGTGACTTATCAAGGATTATGCCTTTCAGTGAGGGCTGCTGCTGCTGCTGTGGCTGCTGCTAAGTCGCTTCAGTTGTGTCTGACTCTGTGCAGTCCCATAGACAGCAGCCCACTAAGCCCTTCTTTCCACAGGATTCTCCAGGCAAGAAATACTGGAGTGGGTTGCCATTTCCTCCTCATTACCAATAGAGAGGGCTGCATATTACCAATAGAGTAGGAAATGGCAACCACTTCACTGTTCTTACTTGGAAAATTACATGGATGGAGGAGCCTGGTGGGTCACAATCCATGAGGTCACATAGAATCAGACACAACAGAGTGACTGAAAACATACCTATACTACCAAAGCAGATATGGTGGCATTTAAGCCAGGCAGAGGAGAAGGGGACGTCAGATGATGAGGTGGTTGGATGGTGTCACTGACTTGATGGACATGAGTTTGAGTGAACTCGAGGAGTTGGTGATGGACAAGGAGGCCTGGCGTCTGCAGTCCATGGGGTCACAAAGAGTTGGACACAACTGAGTGACTGAACTGAAGCAAAGGTTGACACTATCAGTAATAACTGTAGAGTCTCAATTGAGTCTCCTCCCTAAAGATTTTTACAAAGGAATGTGATTATTTAGAACTACATAGGAATTAAATTTTCCTCCTAAAAATAAAATCATGAATGCTCATTATATGTAGTAAAAGGAAAAAATCCTCAACGGAAAACTTGGCTTAAAATCTCTTAAATCCTGATAAGCACTTGCTTAAGCTACCCTTCTCTGACCACAGGAGATGGAAAAAGTTAAGGAAGTTGAAACAGAAAGTTGTGGGAGTCGGTGGTGCAGCATTGCATTATTGCTAAGCAAGGGAAAGTGCATTGTAGAGAAGACGGTGAGACAACTAGCTCCTTTGTTAAGTAGGAAAGGAGGAGAAGGCAGGTAAATAAGAGAAAAAAGTTTCTATAAACTATGTTCAAAATTTAAAAAGTGTGTCCCTCCTCCTGCATTATCTTCCTGCTGAGACAACGCTGAATTTCTACATAGCTTGTCATCCCTGTCCAATACTAAGAACAAATTATTTCTGAAGTTCCTATTTGTTGCACATCACATTCCTGTCACAAGTGTCTCTGATAACCCTTTTGCAAAGACAGTTTTGAGTCTACAAAACAGTATTACAGGACTAACAGTCAATTTCACTTCAGAATTATAAAAAAGATAAAAACAAAGCCCAATATCACAGGTGATTCAGGATTCTCACAGAATAGATAAAGCAGGAAATTTGAAAGCTTCATATTTTGACAAAAATTCTAGTGAAAAGGTAAAATAATATAGAATATGAATTTCTTTTCTAAAAAAGTTAATAACATAAATTAATGAGAAATAGGGATAACAATTCTAGCTTCATGGACTCTTTTTTTCATAGACATATAATGGATAAATCAAACTGCTGACATGGGCTAATATAATTTTAAAAATTAAACTTTCAGAAAGCATAGTGAGAAGCTGTCTTACTCTACTAGAGGTACCAGAATGGAATACCATAGGCTAAGTGGCTTAAATGACAGATATTTATTTTCTCAGAATTTGGAAGCTGGAAAACTCAAGATCAAGGTCCTGAAGGTTTCAATCTTATTCCTCCAAAATAAATAAATAAGTAAACAATCTTTATATTTAATAAAGTATAATCACATTTATTTAGGAGCTCTTTTCAATATATAGTTTGAATATCTCTTTATCATACTCTTTATTTCAATTATAACTGTTAGCTAACAGAGGAAGTCAAAATTCAGTGCTAAACTGGATGTATAGTATGTTTTATTATATTTTCAGAAAAGTTTAAACAGTCTCTTCTTTTAAAGAGATAGCATAAACATGGAAAACTATAAGATAAATAGACTGGAATAAATTGCTACACAAGAACTGAATTAAATAAAAGATATTCTAGGTAACATAATTTGATGTGAGTACTCTCCATTATTATGGGAGAGATTATGTCATGATAAAAGGAAATCTCATTATCTTGATTGGTCAGGATAACTAGAATCTACTAATAATTTGAATAATTTGACAGTCTATGAAGGTTTAGTGGACTTTCAGAAGCTATTTAAATTACCTAAATAATGCTTTGTCTGCCAGAATAGAAGGGTATGCCAAGATAAACTGTGCTTTGCAAAAAGACGAAACAGGGTGACCATTTAAATGAAAAATAAGCAAGAAGGGGAATTCAAAGCCGACAAAAGCAACTGGGAGAAGTGAAGATAGAAAAAGGAAAGCATTTTGATCTTCTTGATGAAAGGCTTTAGGAATAATGAGAATATCGCAGACTTGGTGTTCAATGCAATGGAAAACTGGTGAAGGGCTTCAGGTAGGGAAAGATGGGTCAGTGTAACAGATGAAGAAGCCAGCTTTGACAATAATAGCCAGACAGATGAAAAGTACTCGATCCTGAAAATGGGAAATCAAGCGAAAATGATTCAGCTGGCAAGCTGAAGATAATCATGTCTATTTCACAGTGAGAAAATAATATGAAGAGGAACAGGGACTAGAACGCAGAAAGCAATTGTAGCGCTTCCTTGAGAAACTGGCAAAATGTAAGTTATCAAAAGATAATTCTTGAATGAAACAATTAGTGATTCACTGAATGATAGTATGTTCAGTTCAACAAACATATTTAGTACACACTCTGTATCCGGTGAGTTTGTTGCTAGGGGTGGATAGCAAAAATGGTGTCTGAGCTTCCTTGTTTGCCGCACTAAAGAGATGATGACATGTCCAACAACAAATAGAAATCTACATTTAATCTTCATGGATGCATTCTGGTTTTGCTGGGACTTAATCCTAATGTCATCAACTACTTGGAAAATATTTATTGTTGACTGGCAAAAGGAAGGCATTTTCAAGTGTAACTTCTAAGCTTTCAAGCTTACTAGCAAATTGAATATTAAAGTCAATATAATTTGCATTTATGAAGATTTATATGCATAGAAGTGAATTTTTCAGAATGTTTCTATCTGTCTCAGCCCCTGGAAAATGAGAAAAATGAAACATTAAACTGAGTCTTGCAGCTTACCTCCTCTGTCATTTATGACACCTAATTCTGCATCTTGCAAAATAAGAGTATAATTTCAGAAAGCATTTGGTTGATGGTTGAAGAAAATATTAAATGATGCTGTTATTCACCTACAAATGTCAGCACCAAATAATACAGCAGCACTTTGCTCCTGGGTTTGTATATTCTCTATCCACAGGTTTAAGAACCAGCAGAAAAGAGCAATGAAAGATTTTCTACCTTGAGCTTCAGGTATTGTTTAAGGCCTATTTGCAATAATGATGTCTTCTTCATTGGTATATTATAAAGTATTTTTATATCTAAAATGCTTTTGAAATATTGAAAACTGTTTTCAAATCTAAAATGAGTTATTCAAGAGAAAGTAAAGCCCTTGGAAGCTATTTGAATTATCTACGTAGAAAATAGCTATTTCTAGTCCATAGTATTAGAAAAACAATCATCTTCTCTGACATTGTTTCTTCTACTTTCCTTGCTGAAATAAGTAACCTACAGTGGTGCTTCATATTGGACCCTGCCAAAACTAAAAGAGCAACTTTATTTATAATATAAATACACACGGTCTTAGCATAGGTTTGGGGCAATAGATACTAAACTTTTAAAAATAACCATATTGCATTGCTCCTAGGATGCTTTGAAATCTCTCAAATCTTGATTGGAAAGAACTTTACTTTCTTGGTCATTCACAAAATTCAATGTTGTCTTAGGTTTGATGATATAGAGTAAGCTAAACTGCTATGTCCAGTAATAAATTCCCAATGTATCTTTGAATTTGTGACCCAAAGAAAAATTTTAAAAAGGGCGTGAAAAGATAAAGACCTTCTTGCAAGACCTGTGAAGTTATCATTTGGGATGTGTTTGCTATACGATCAGTGGCACAATTTTTACTCAGCGAACTTTGTGCTTGACCAGGAACTTGTTTGAAATGGCTACTTTTACCTTCATTTGGAGGCACACTTTAATGCCCAAGAGACAAGTATAGCTGTTTAGATAATTAAATAATTTGTTTTACTTAATGTTTAGGGAAAAAAAAATAAATGCCTGACACTGTGAAGGTAGTGAGCTTAATTACCATTTCTGGAGCCACTGCAAATCATTGTGTGGCCATTCTGTCTTGATTATATAGCAGGATGAAAATGGTACCACTGCCTAGGACAGAACGTTTGCTATAAGACCCGCCACATGGGAAGATGAAATAGTGAAGTTAGAATCACCTGAATGGCTGAAACACCAGCTTGGGAATACAGAAAGTACTCCTGTTTAATCTCTCTCCATCTTCTCCTTACAAGGCCAACACTCCCTTGGTTATATTAATTAAATGGAAATGATTTTATTTCCAGTTTCTGTGAGATAATACACAAGTAACACAATCAAGACATGTAGCAATTTTTGCTCCTTGGAAGAAAAAGATCACTTCAATACAAATAAAAGGAGAAGAAATTATGACAAATAAATCTGAATTACCATTTATCAGAGTGGACAGAAATTTGATTTGTGATAAAGTTGCAAGTTATGATAAGTGAATTTTTGTTAAACAAGAAATATTTGGAGTTTTCAAGGCTCAATTTCCTACCAGTTTGGTGGGACTATGGTTTTAATTTTTTTAATTTAAATTCCTACTAGAAAAAAAATCCTATTGTCACTACCTAATGCACTTGGCAAGCTGCTCATGACGCACTGCACCTTTTCGGAAAGAGAACTGGTGCCTAACACATCTAAGCAGGTGATCTGAGAATCCAGATGGTCTCCTGAGCAAGTTTCTTTGTATTTCCAATCTCAGAAGACAGAAGCAGAAAAATACAGGCAAGATATTCAATATAGCTATATTTCAGAGGAAGTAAGTAGCATTCTTGAATAAACAACTTAAAATTTCACAAAGAGCGAGAGCATAGCCTGTGTGAAGCTCATCTGAACAGGGATGTAGAGGGGGCATGGGTCCTGGCTCCATGACACCAGCTTTATTACAGACCCCATAAGCATTCACCAGCAAACATCCATCTAGTTAAAGGTATGGTTTCCCAATAGTCTTGCATAGATGTGAGAGTTGGACTATAAAGAAAGCTGAGCACTGAAGAATCGATGCTTTTGAACTGTGGTGTTGGAGAAGACTCTTGAGGGTTTCTTGGACTGCACGGAGATCAAACCAGTCAGTCCTAAAGGAAATCAGTCCTGAATATTCACTGGAAGGACAGGTGCTGAAGGTGAAACTCCAATACTTTGGCCACCTGATGTGAAGAACTGACTCACTGGAAAAGACCCTGATGCTGGGAAAGATTGAAGGTAGGAGGAGAAGGGGACAACAGAGGATGAGATGGTTGGATGGCATCACCGACTCAATGGACATGAGTTTGAGTAAACTCCGGGATTTGGTGATGGACAAGGGCGGCCTGGGAGCTGAAGTCCATGGGGTTGCAGAGTCAGACCCAACTGAGCGACTAAACTGAAGCATCTGCTCCCCATCATTTCAGAACTGGGGAGAACTCCAATAATTTCTTCATTCACATTCCCATTTTTAAGATGAATAAACTGATACTCAAAGCGAGTGAGGGGCTTGCCAATAGTCCCAAAACCCAAACAGGGGCATACATAGGTGAAAACTCAGTTCAGCATTTTTGCCATTGCAAACATGCCACCCTTCCTCAATGGAAAAAGAAATGAATATGCTGAATTACTATAGACTACTGTATGCTCTCTAGCATTCCCTCCAACTCTAAACTTGCATATTTTTGCATCAACATAGTAAAAGCTTGGAAAGTGTTAAATATTTACATAGAGAGCAATTTTAAGCTGGCTAAACCAACAAAACAGAGAAGCTAAATGCGGAACAAAAATGGAAGAGGAAGCCCCACGTGCTCTTCTCCTCAAACCTCATTGTCAATCTTTAACATTTACTCTCAAGCATTTATATTCAAGATGATGTTTTTCTTTATTTACTATTTCCATTTGCAAAAGCCACTCCATTTCAAACTTCCAGGAATCTGCAATAAAATCACATTAAGCTAAGTAATAAAATGCCATTATTGGAGTGACAAGAAACTTCACTACCTGAAGCTTATAGCGCTTGCTCCCCTACCAACAGGGATGTTGTGAGGATTAATGAGATATTTAAAAAGCGTTTTATGCATACAGAAAAAAAGAGCCTCATAAATGCAAAGGAGAAATAACACTAGTTTATCTCCCCCATCAACGGAGGGAATCTTGTCTAAACAGATGGAACTGGAATGATGCCTTGAAATTGAGAAAACACTACTTGTGTTAGAGAAGGCTTAGGAGAAAGGGCTTTTGAGAATAAAAAAAAGCCTCTGAAACCAGATAGGTTTTATTCTTTAAGCATTTATCCAGGGTGGCCCACCATCTTGGTGTGCCCTTGACTGTGGTGTTTCTTGGGCTGTGGATTTGCAGTGCACAAAGCCAACCATTCTAGAATTAGCTGGTCATTCTCTTTGTAGGAGTTTTCTCTTAAACGGTTTTTATTTTTCTTAGCTCATTGACACCCTTACTTTCTAATATTCAGATTCAAACTATGAACTATTTAATTAGCTGTGACAGTGAAATTTTAGGGAAAATGTTCACAGCATTTATCGTGAAACTTCCCTGGTGGTCCAGTGGTTAAGACCCTGTGCTTTCAATGTAGGAGACCTGAGTTCAATACCCACTCAGGGAACTGGGACCTACATATCTCAGCTAAGAGTTCACAAGTCACAGTGAAGATCCAGTGTGTTGCAACTAAGACTTAGTGCAGCCAGACCAAAAATAATAACAAAAATGTAATGCATAAAATAACCTTAGTTCCTGTTCACAAAGGCCACACTAGCTTTGGAGACAGCCAAGCAAAACAAGGGAAATCGCTGTAACATTTCAGTCCAACATTTCAGCTACTTCAGAGATTCAAGTGTCTATCTACAATGTGGGAGACCTGGGTTTGATCCCTGGGTCAGGAAGATCCCCTGGAGAAGGAAATGACAACCCACTCCAGTACTCTTGCCTGGAGAATCCCATGGACAGAGGAGCCTGGTGGGCTATAGTCCATGGGGTCGCAAAAAGTCAGACATGACTGAGCGACTTCACTGTCACTTTCAGTCCAAACTTCATCATCTGATTTAGCTGCTGATACTTCACCATCCCAGCCACTTCTGATCTGTCTCAGAGTAAGAAGCTCCAGTAATCTTTTTTTTTTAATAACTTACTCTTAGTTGCACTAGGTCTTTGCTGCTGAATGCGGGCTCTCTCTAGTTGCCGTGAACAGGGGCGACTCCTTGTTGCGGTGCCTGGACTTA
The DNA here is from genome assembly GCA_006408675.1 of Madoqua kirkii. Classification (NCBI taxonomy): domain Eukaryota; kingdom Metazoa; phylum Chordata; class Mammalia; order Artiodactyla; family Bovidae; genus Madoqua; species Madoqua kirkii. Next base: position 10,319 of record SJYC01122981.1, read on the forward strand.
CTGTGGTGGCTTCTCTTGTTGAGGAGCATAGGCTCTAGGTGCACAGACTTCGGTAGCTGCAGCAGGCTGGCTCAGTCATTGGTGGCATGGTGCTCTACAGCACGTGGAATCTTCCCAGACCAGGGACCAGACTTGTGTCCCCTGCATTGGCAGGTGGACTCATTCACCACCAGGGACGCCTGCTCACACTAACCTTAACCATGATCTCCTACAGTAGTGCTATGCACTTCCTTGGGGTTGGCAATAGAGGGGAATTTCCAAAGGGTTATAACTCCTGAAGTCCACTTGGATTGCATGATCACTGCAGGAGCTCCATTGTTTGAAGATGTGGCTGCATAGAGCATTTGCCCAGAATGCAACTTGTCTGTTGAGCACCATTCTCAACAGGTTTTGGAAATGCTAAGATGCCTTTGCTTCTATTTTGGACCTTTCTTGGAACTCTATCTTTCTTTTCATATCTCATTTTTCCTTCTGTTTCTTCCAATAAAAGTTTAATGTCAAAAAAACCAAAAATCTATGAAATGTTAGAAGCAAGTTATATACTTCGCTTAAAAACTTAGTTTAAAATATAGAATATCCCTGCCATTACAGTTTCTAACCCCAGAGGAATTTAGGGAGAACTTTAGGGCAGATAAAATATGGACTTTGCAAAAGCAAATGTTATACAACTTTAAAACTGTTGTTTTAGCCTGTATTAGCAATTTCTTTTTCTTTCTCTTTTCCAATATACTGAAACATCAAAAAATGAAATGGTCCACAGCATTCTTACCCTCTGGCAGATGCTGGTACTGTGATGAGACCAAACAGTAGGAGCAATATGTTTCTTTCCTTTACTCTGTTGTCAACGGTCTTCTTACTATAACTCTATCAAGAAAATGCACTGTCTTTTGCCTCTTTTAAGCATCTTTACATGGCAGGTTCATTTGATAAACCACATATTATCAGGAAAAGGGGACCTTAACTTCAAACTGGGCTCCATGATGACCTGCTTCTGTATCAAATGATCATACATAGAGAAAAGAAAAAAAGGCATTATTCCCCAGCGACCTAATGCTCATTCTAGCTCACTAGTTGTCTAAACAGAGTTACAGCTGCCTTGACTGCTTTCTTGCCTCCAGCTCCTTGTAGATTAATGCCTATTTGCCTGAATTGCTACTTTTCATTCTGTAGCACTGCTTGAAAAAACAAGCAGCATTTAAAACCAACAAGTCCAGTCACGTTTGGAAGGTTTTTCCACATACATGGGTTCCCCTGGTGGCTCAGCTGGTAAAGAATCCACCTGCAATGTGGGAGACCTGGGTTCAATCCCTGGGTTGAGAAGGTGCCCTGGAGAAAGGAAAGGCCTCCACTCCAGTATTCTGGCCTGGAGAGTTCCATGGACTGTACTAGTCCCTGGGGTCACAAAGAGCTGGACACGACTGAGTGCCTTTCACTTTCCATATACATGCTGTGCGCACATGCTCAGTTGCTCCCCCTCCCAATTTTCCCTGAGTGTTCTCAGCCCCTGCTGCTGCTGCTGCTGCTGCTAAGTCGCACATTCTCCCTGATACTACAATTATATGGAAAGTGGTTAACATCTTTCTGTAGCTCATAATGGAAGCAAAAGGAGACAGTTGTAGCTGGATACCTAAAAATAGGAGCCCTCCTTGAAAACTTACATAGAAACCCCATATTTTAACCGTAGAAATTGAAGAAACCATGAAAATTCTCATTTTCTATGGAAACCATTCAAATATACTTTTATCCTGTGTACCTCCCTGGTGGTCTAATGGTAGAGAACCTACTTGCCAATGCAGGGTTCCATCTCTGGTCCAGGAAGACCCCATATGTGGCAGAGCAACAAAGTCTGATTCACAACAACCAAGCACGTGCTTCGAAACAAGAGAAGTGAATACAGTGAGAAGCGTGAACGCTGCAATGAAGAGTCGCCCCCACCCTCACTGCAGTCAGAAAAAGCCCGTTTGCAGCAAAGACCCAGTGGAGCCAAAAATACTCATACAAATAAATACATCTTATATATATACATAGATACTTCCCACCCTGTAAAATTGTCTTGCAAATAGCAATGCTTCAATTTTTAGACATTAGATGTCAGTCTGATAAGCGTAGCTATGATTATAATTCTTGGTCCGTAAGAACTTGAAACCAACAAGACATGTTTTTGAGCTCCTGCTTCTTTCAGGGAACGAAAGGATGAGGAAGACATGAGCTTCAGAAGCTGACAGTCCAGTAGAAACACAATGCAGGCATATGAGCCGCTAGAAGGATCCGCATGCACGCCGAGCAGAGGAGAGTGGCTAGGGAAGTAAGAAAAAGGAATTACGGCAGTTTAAAAAGATGGCAGACAAAAATATCTTCCTGGAAGGAGTACTGTTGGATGCAGAGGCTTGAGGGACGAGGAGAATTCTGAAACACAACAGAGGAGAGCGATTTCTTTCTTTTCTGTGTTATCGTCAATACGGTGACACTTTATTATCCATCTGGAATGGTAAACATGATGAAGCGAAGGCTATCTTTTCCTTAAATATCTTTATTTATTTAACATACATTCATTCATTAAGTGATGTTGCTGGTTAAGGCTCTCTAGGATTCATTCCTGTCTTTTCAACAGCTAGCTCTATAGCCCTGGACATATTACTTACATATTTTGTGTCTCAGTTCCTGTAACTGTAAAATGAATGTGATTTCAGCTTCTACTCCACAGGGCTGCCATGAAGATTATGTGAGAAAAACGCACATAAAAATCTTAGATATTGCAACACAATAAGTAAACTTTACATGCTGTGAACACTGCCAGAGGTATCAGTATGAACAAAAATTATAGAAGTTGGCGGTGGGGGAGGGGGTGAGGAATGATATTTAACCATGTAGGCTGGTCTCAGTATAGGAGAGGAAAGTCACAGGAGCTACTGAGAATCATCTCCTGGAAACATAATGGGGGTCTTTCATATTGTGAAAGATGAGGCACACCAGAACTAGGAGGTCCTCCTCAGGGACTGGAAGTGATAAAGCATCAGTGTTGCATGGAATGGAGTGGGGAAGCCAAGTGCTAGTTATCAGATCAGCTCAGCAGCTCAGTTGTTTCTGACTCATTGCAACCCCATGGACTGCAGTCTGCCACATCTCCTTGTCTATCACCAACTCCTGGAGTATACTCAAACTTGGGGCCATTGAGTCAGTGATGCCATCCAGCCATCTCATCCTCTGTCATCCCCGTCTCCTCATGCCCTCAATCTTTCCTAGCATAAGGATCTTTTCCAATGAGTCAGCTCTTTGCATCAGGTGGCCAAAGTATTGGAGTTTCAGCTTCAGCATCAGTCCTTCCAATGAACACCCAGGACTGATCTCCTTTAGGATGGACTGGTTGGATCTCCTTGCAGCCCAAGGGACTCTCAAGAGTCTCCTCCAACACCACAGTTCAAAAGCATCAATTCTTCAGCATTCAGTTTTCTTTATAGTCCAACTCTCACATCCATACATGACTATGGGAAAAACCATAGCTTTGACTAGACAGACCTTTGACAGCAAAGTAATGTTTTTGCTTTTTAATATGCTGTCTAGGTTGGCCATAGTTTTTCTTCCAAGGAGCAAGTCTCTAATTTCATGACTGCTGTCACCATCTCCAGTGATTTTGGAGCCCAAGAAAACAAAGTCTGTCACTCTTTCCATTGTTTTCCCATCTATTTGCCATGAAATGATGAGACCAGATGACATGATCTTAGTTTTCTAAATGCTGAGTTTTAAGCCAGCATTTTCACTCTCCTCTTTCACTTTCATCAAGAGACTCTTTAGTTCTTATTCACTTTTTGCCATAGTGTGGTATCATCTTCATATCTGAAGTTACTGCTGTTTCTCCTTGCAATCTTAATTCCAGCTTGTGCTTCATCCATCCCTGCACAAGGCCAAAGACTGTTCAATCTAGAGCACAAATGCAATCATCTCACATGCTAGCAAAGTAATGCTCAAAATTCTCCAAGCCAGGCTTCAACAGTACATAAACTGAGAATTTCAAGATGTTCAAGCTAGATTTAGAAAAGGCAGAGGAACTTGAGATCAAATTGCCAACATCCACTGGATCATCAAAAAAGAGAGTTCCAGAAAAATATCTACTTCTGCTTTATTGACTACGTCAAAGCCTTTGACTGTGTATCACAACAAAATGTGGAAAATCCTTAAAGAGAGAGGAATACAGAACACCTTACTGGCCTCCTAAGAAATCTGTGTGCAGGTAAAGAAGCAACAGTTAGAAGTGGACATGGAAAAACAGACTGGTTCCAAATCCAGAAAGGAGTACGTCAAGGCTGTATATTGTCACTCTGCTTATTTAACTAAATTGCAGAGTACATCATGAGAAATGCTGGACTGGATGAAGCACAAGCTGGAATCAAGATTGCTGGGAGATATATCAGTGCCTTCAGATTTGCAGATGACACCAACCTTATGGCAGAAAGCAGGAGGGAGGGGTGTTCAGGATTGGGAACATGTGTATACCTGTGGCAGATACATGTTGATGTATGGCAAAACCAATACAATATTGCAAAGTAATTAACCTCCAATTAAAATAAATGAATTTATTTAAAAAGATAAAGTAAAAAGCCTCTTGATGAAAGTGAAAGAGGAGAGTGAAAAAGTTGGCTTAAAACTCAACATTCAGAAAACTAAGTTCATGGCAGCTGGTGCCATCACTTCATGGAAAATAGATGGGGAAATAATGGAAACAGTGAGAGATTTGTTTTTTGGGCTCCTAAATCACTGCAGATGGTGACTGCAGTCGTGAAATTAAAAGACGCTTGCTCCTTAGAAGAAAAGCTATAACCAAGATAGACAGCATGTTAAAAAGCAGAGACATTAATTTGCCAACAAATGTCTGTGTAGTCAAAGCTATGGTTTTTCCAGTATTCATGTATGGATGTGAGAGTTGGGCTATGAAGAAACATGAGTTCTGAAGAATTGATGCTTTTGAACTGTGGTGTTGGAGAAGACTCTTGAGAGTCCCTTGGACTGCAAAGAAGGCCAACCAGTCAGTCCTAAAGGAAACAGTCCAGAATATTCATTAGAAGGAATGATGCTGAAGTTGAGACTCCAATACTTTGGCCACCTGATGCAAAGAACTGACACATTTGAAAAGACCCTGAAGTTGGGAAAGACTGAAGGTGGGAGGAGAAGGGGATGATAAAGGAAGAGATGATTAGATGCCATCACCGATTTGATGGACATGAGTTTGAGAGAGCTCCAGGAGTTGGCGATGGACAGGCAAGCCTGGCATGCTGCAGTTTATGGGGTTACAAAGAGTCAGACATGACTGAGCAACTGAAGTGAACTGAACTGAACTGAAGCAGGGTAACAATATACAGCCTTGGCATACTCCTTTCCCAATTTGGAACCAGTCCATTGCTCCATGTCCAGTTCTAACTGTTGCTATTTGACCTGCATACAGATTTCTCAGGAAGCAAGTCAGGTGGTCTGGTATTCGTTCTCTTGAAGAATTTTCCACAGTTTGTTGTGATCCACACAGACTTTAGTGTAGTCAATGAAGCAAAAGTAGATGTTTTTTCTGGACTTTTCTTGCTTTTTCTATGATCCAATGGATGTTGGCAATTTGATCTCTGGTTTCTCTGCCTTTTCTAAATCCAGCTTGAGTATCTGGAAGTTCTTGGTTCACATACTGTTGAAGCCAAGCTTGGAGAATTTTGAGCATTACTTTGAATGTGTGGAATGAGTGCAATTGTGTGATAGTTTGAACATTCTTTAGCATAGATTTTCTTTGGGATTGGCATGAAAAGTGACCTTTTCCAGTCCTGTGGCCACTGTTGAGATTTCCAAATTTGCTGGCATATTGAGTACAGCACTTTAACAGCATCATCTTTGAAATAGCTTAACTGGAATTCCATCACTTCCACTAGCTTTGTTCATAATGATGCTTCCTAAGGCCCACTTGACTTCACATTCCAGGATATCTGGCTCTAGGTGATCACACCATCATGATTATCTGGGTCATGAAGATCTGTTTTCTACAGTTCTTCTGTGTATTCTTGCTACCTCTTTTTAATATCTTCTGCTTCTGTTAGGTCCATACCATTTCTGTCTTTTATGGTGTATATCTTTGCATGAAATGTTCCCTTAGTATCTGCAATTTTCTTTAAGAGATCTCTGTTTTCCATGACAACAGAACAGAAAACACATTCCAGTTCTTCTCAAAGTAAAAGTCAAGATAGTATCCTGCCCCTGGCATGACCACCGTGAGAACTCTCCTCTTTGTGGAGCTCTTTCACCTCTTGGCATCACTGCACCATGATCCTGAGTCTCTAACAAGGGTATGTTCCATGTTATGTGAAGGACACCAATCTAACCCAAGCTTCTGGCATTCAAAAAAAAAAAAAAAATTTCTGGTTCCTTTTTGTTATCTGTATCCATGACTGAGTTTCTCCTCAGCAAATCTCTATGTTAAAATGTTGGTCCTAGACTCTAGCCTGGCACTTGGTAGATCATTGTGTATGTGTGTATGTTTATATAGACAGATATAAATAGATGTATAGTTTTGTCAACCATCCAGTCAATTCAATCATTTCAAATAGTAAACTTTAGCATGACACAATTAAATAATAAAACTCTTTTGCAATTTTCATGACATAGGATTAATTAAGTATGGACTAAAGTAAACAAAATAATTCTTAGGATTAAGAGTCACTGAGGTATTACTTAGCTTGAAATTAATTCTATTCTGTTGTCAAGGTGGTTAATATAACTTCCCACCATTGTTGAAAAGAAAGGAATGACACTCATCCTTGAACAGCTACAGCAGGCATGTTTTTTAAAGTGGGCAGTGGCAAAGAGTCTCAGCCCATGAGGTTATAGCATCGCAAGAATGTTGAAGGTACTAGTGAGGATGGCCTTAACAAAGCTAGAGAAATTACATTTTCCAACGCAAAGAGATCATGGTATAAACATGGGAAAATACTGGTATAGACAAAATTTTCCTGGCTTCTTTAGAGTAAAACATTTTATAGTCTTTAACATGGTCATATAAATTATAGACATCCTAAAATAAGATGAAATATCCCATAGTTCCCAAACGTGACTGAACAATCCTGATGTTCTATTGAACAAACTTTGCAAAAATGTTGCTCTGTACTTTGAAGCTGGAAGTTTGGCAAGTTGCAGAGTTTCCGAACTCTAACCAGGTAGCATGTAAACCTTGATATAAGATATTTCATATTTCAAAATGAGCCATATCAGGATTAAGTGAAGATATAAAAAAGAAATGCTGCAAATGTAGATTTAAATAAGAGTCTCCATATGATCCATACAGGAGGACAGACACTTCTTTTATGAAGTCCTCTAGGCAAGAAGAACCAAAAGACAGACTAGAGATATACCAAACAAGATCCATTAGAAAATATAGATTGACCTCAGTGTGTCTTTACATGTATTTTTTTTTCCATTTGGTAAACAAAAGTAGACGAGTCTATAGTATGGGTTCAGAGTTTGTTTGTTTGTTTTAATTGAGTTTGATCCACTGCCTTTGATTGACTAAACTATAACTAGATGTAACTAAAATTAAAATGTCCATGAAGTTTTGTGTCAGCAAAGAAAAACCTGATAATGACACCACTTACAGAAGGATGTGTAGACCAACCCTTTCTGTTTAGATAAACCACGTGTTATGGCATTATTTAAATGAAAAAAAAAATCCAAATGAACTTAAGGTAATCACAAAGAGAAAACAAAGGTTTGGGGCAAAATATTCCACATTTTAACAATAGGAAGAATATTTTTAAACAGAATGTTATTGCTAATTGAACTAAAAATAGTGAAATGTCTTTTTCTCTGCCATTTTAACACAAAATAGAAATGTTATGGTAGATATGTGTTTGAGCACACTTGTTTGACAGAATAATCCCTGAAATACAGAAATATGTCTAAGTTGCTGTGCTGCATACAGGATATATTTGAATCAAGAAAGTTCAATTAATAAATATTTAAAGATTACAAAAATTGCTCCACCTTTAAAAAGTAAAACCACCTTCTTTGATATTTATTTCCTATATAGTTCTTTGGCCATGATAAGGGCAGGAAAATTAGTATAACATTGAAGTTGGGAAAACAAATTTCAAAGAGAAGCAATGTAAAAGGCTTTGCTCAAGTAAGTTCAGTTTAACATAGTCTAAAGAATTTCACCATAGCAAGAATAAAATGAGGAAAATACAGCATAGAGAATTATTTTATCAATATTTATTTTAAAAGTTCAATCAGTGACTGAGTCCAAAGGGCTTTTATCTGTGGGAAAGCATGATTTCAAATACAGTCATTTATATCAGCACAGAGGATGAAAGATGTGAAAGGGAAATTAAATTTTCAATGAAGCAATTGCCAATCACTTTGCCATTTAAAACAGAATGAAATAGCAGATGCACAAAGTATTTTATTTCATTTTTGACCTTCAGGAGTCACACTATTTGTTGATAAGACACCACGTAGGAAACTGAAAAGCACTGGTAATAACTGCTATAAATCAAACTTTATGAGTATACAATGTGGTCAGTCCTTCTGGTTTGCTGACTGTATCATTAAAATTTGTATTTGTTCTTTGAACGATTCACAATATACATTTTTAAAGAGATAATTAAAAAATCAAAAATACTTATAATAATCTAAAACTGATAAATAATAAAAGAACATTGAAATTCTAATTTCATTGTCTTATTGCCTCCCAGTCTTAGAAACGGAGAAGGCAATGGCACCCCACTCCAGTACACTTGCCTGGCAAATCCCATGGACAGAGGAGCCTGGTGGGCTGCAGTCCATGGGGTCCGAGGAGTCAGACACGACTGAGAGACTTCACTTTCACTTTTCACTTTCATGCATTGGAGAAGGAAAGGGCAGCCCACTCCAGTGTTCTTGCCTGGAGAATCCCAGGGATGGGGGAGCCTGGTGGGCTGCTGTCTCTGGGGTTGCACAGAGTCGGACATGACTGAAGTGATTTAGCAGCAGCAACAGCAGTCTTAGAAAGTTGAAGGAAATTATAGTGCTCTTTGATAGACCATCTCTAATCATGAATGTGTACCACACTGTCCTGGCAGAGCGTCTTCTAGTTATGCAACACATACACATAGACATCATTTTCTCTGTGTCAGTGGTTTGATTTGCAATTCATTTGATGTTTACAACCCAATAAAATATTTTAATTATACCTAATTTATAGGTCAAGAAAATCTGACACAGAGAGTTCAGATAATTTGCCTATGGTCACACAGCTAGCAGATGGCAATCCCTCAAATTCATCTACATAATGAAGTTCTAGGTTGTTTTTAATAATTAAGGCTATTGCCTTGCAATGCTCAGAGTAAATTCACAATTTATTCATAATCTTAAGGTTTTTAACTAAATTTAATTTTATTTCTAACAATAAGTCACTTCCACAAAATGTACCGGTTTTAAATTAAGAAATTTTTTATTACATCTTAAAATATGTTTGACAGTAAATTTTATATATGTCTGAAGTATCGTGATAAAATATGGTATGTGAATTGGAAAACTGAATTTACATCAAGTGATTCCTTAGATGCAGGCAGGAGACTGACCATATCAATGCTGAGTAACATTAAGTTGTGTGTTACCTTATGACTTATCTACAAATAGGGATTTTAAAAATGCAAGCTATACAGGTAAGATTATGCCAATAAGATAATGAGAGCATATTTGAAATTTTTCTTCCAAATTAATCTATGGATCAGCTAATATCAATACCAGACAAATCATTCGATTTTGGCTCATTCAAGTCAAATATGATTGAATCTATGACTATAAAAATTAGGTATTTGTATTTTATCAGGTTTTATTTCCTTTAGACAATGATTGGCATCTGGATGGATTACTTTGTAAAGACCATCCTTTTAAGTAAAAGACATTCACCCTTCTTTACTCCCATGATGCTCTTGCCTAAGTTGTCCTTCAGGGTAAGTGCAGAAATGCAGACTAGCCTGAGAGAATTAGAGCTAGTCCATAAAGGACTAAGATGAAGGCAGAGAAATCAGAAGAAGAACTTACTGTTCAGACTGTAACTAAGGAGGATGGAGAAGACCAGCTCTAAACCAGAAAACAAAACCTTGGAGGAAGCCAAATCAATGAGATACAAATATAACAGAACAGGTATAATACAAGCCATAAAAAACCTGGAAACATTTTGTAGAAATGGGAAATGCATGCAAACTAAGATAAATCTAATAATTCATTTTCATAGGGCTTCTTTGGAAGTTGTCTGCTGAATTCACAGAGACATAATGGAAGATTTCCTGAAAAATCCACATTGGATCCTCCTGCCATCCAAGGCAGGTCCTCTGTTCCATCAGGTTTTCCTTGTGTTAATTTACTTTTCTCTGAGTCACGGCTGGGAACAGGAGCAGCGGGTACTTGTTGGGTATATGTGTTCCCTGTGACCTTTATCTTCAAATACTGTTAAAAAGTTATAACTGGATTGACACATCAGACCAGACTTGAACACGTGACTTGCTTTCTCTTCCCCAGGAGTCCAAAGGGGGTATAGGTTGTAGGCATAGACTGAAGTCCTGCAGTCACATTCAGATGAGACCAGCAGAGCACATGGGGAACGTCCATGGGTTTAAGGGAAAGTGAAAAAGAGACAGAGAGGGACAAGACAGAGGGCAGAGTACTGTATACAAAGCTGTAATATTTAAATGCTGTGGTTTAGTGGCTAAGTCCTGTCTGACTCTGCGACCCCTGGACAGTAACCTGTCAGGCTTCTCTGTCCATGGAATTTTCTAGGGAAGAATACTAGAATGGGTTGCCATTTCCTTCTCCTGGGGAATCTTCCCCACACAGGGATCAAACCTGGGTTTCCTGTATGGTAGGTGGATTCTTTACCAATGAGCCACCAAGGAAGTCCTAATATTCATGGGAAAATCCATAAACTAGAAGATGTAGACATTTTAATGCAGATAACAGAGAATATAACGTTTATATTTGGGGGGCAGAATATTATGAATTACCCAATCAGATATCAGAAATGTGAGCTTTATATCTTAAAGTTATTTTCAGAATCATTAAGTCAGTAACAATAATAAAAGTTTTTATTCACTTGAAACCTGCTCCAAGTCGCCTGCCACCTGCTCATCTGGCCTTGTTGCCTCTATACGTATTTGCGTGAAAGTTTTCTTTACTGCAACTCTCGTTTTTATAGTTAGCCATTCTGTTGCCAAGCTGGACACCTGTGCAAATCTCTAGCCTAACCTTCATTTTACTCACTGATTCACTTACTTAAAAAATGTTTTTGTCAAGTGCTGACTTTGATGGACATTATGATTGGCACTGGAGATTCATCTTCCCTCCACCGCTATTGCCACAGCTTTAAATTCCTTACCTCATAATTTTTCAACTAAATCTTAGCAGGAGCAGCTGTGCTCTGTCTGATTCTGATTATGCCCTTTTCAATCTTGTCTCTTTATTATTCCTAGAATGATCTTTATAATACACAAACCTGATTATGTCAAGTCCCTGACATAACTCAAACTCTTTAGCATAACACAGAAAACCCATTATGATATGTTCTGTGCTTACCTTTGCAGTCTCATCTCTTGCTACTCTTCAATTACCACCAACTTCATTTTCCTGAATTAATTGCATCCCAAGAACATGAACTTTTCTTTCTCAACACTGAACCTCAGTTTATAGTGCCTTCTGTCTTTCCTAGATCCCCGTCCATCTCTCTCTATTTTTTAGGACTCATTTCAGGTGACACCTCCTCTAAGAAGCCTTCCCTAACCAACCACTCCAGGAAGGCTGCTTTTGAAAGTTCTTCAGTAACTTTTCAAAAACACCTGTGCACATCTTTATCCTCAAATCTGTCACACAGAATAATCAGCATCTGTTTATTGTCTGTCTCTTTCATACAAATTAGGTTGGAAACCTTTTGTGGCAGGGAATGTATCTTATTTACACTTACCATATATAAATCTTTCAAAAACTTGGATGAAATAAAACATGGAAGAATATCTCATTTGTATAAATATCAAACATCTCAAAAAACTGACAGGATGAAAATTATATCTGACAGAAAATAAATAGAGAAAACAACAAAGAAGATCTTAAATGTTCTCACCACAAAAAAAGATAACAATAATTATGTAACATGATAGAGGTATTAGCTAACACCACACTGGTAATCATACTCCAAATATACATAATTGTATGAAAGCAATACTTTTTACATCTTGAGCTTATACAAAGTTACATGCCAGTTATATCTCAATTTAAAAAAACATAAAACTGTTTCCCTGGGTGTCATATGAATGTAAATCAAGTTCCAGTTGATAATTACAGGCAACTTGAATAAGAGACAACTTGTTTTCTTAGAGAAAATTACAGAAAAAATGGCTAATGGGGCAAAGTCAGTATTTGGAAGTGGAAGAATGGAAAAACAGCATTAGGAAAGTTTCTAAAACAAAGTCGTTAATGGAAATCATGAGTAATTGCACTTAATAAAACGAGAGAAATGCGTTTAAAGAAATAGACAAGGTTGCACAATAAACTCATTGGAAAAGTCATGTATAAAAGAGACAAGTTCAAAAGACTTTTAACAAAGTATTATGATATCTATAATTTCCTGCTCTTTGCGACCCTATGGACTATACAGTCCGTGGAGTTCTCCAGGCCAGAATACTGGAGTGGGTAGCCTTTCCCTTCTCCAGGGGATCTTCCCAACCTGGGATCAAACCCAGGTATACCACATTGCAGGCGAATTCTTTACCAGCTGAGCCAGCAGGGAAGCCCAAGAATATTGGAGTGGGTAGCCTATCCCTGCTCTAGCGGATCTTCCTGACCCAGGAATAGAACTGAGGCATACCACATTGCAGGCAGATTCTTTACCAACTGAGCTACCAGGGAAGACCATATAATTTACTGCAGGCATCAACAATCTGAGACCTAATTCCTGATGATCTAAATAAACTGCAAGATAAATGTAGTTGCTTGAATCATCCAGAAACCCTCTCCCACCCCAATTTGCGGAAATGTTTTCTTCCACAGAACTGACTTCTGGTGCCAAAATGATTGAGGATTGCTGATTTACTGCAAAACTCTTCAGCATGGACAGTGAACACAAATGTGTGTGTGTGTGTGTGTGTGTGTGTGTGTGTGTACATGTGTCTGTCTCTCTGGAAATGCTTTCATTTGGCTCCTAAAATCTCTGTGATATTTCCCACTGTCTTATTTTGGGGTAATTTTTAGCTCTAAAAGATGTTCCAGCCTCATCTTGTCTATCTCCTGCCCCAGTCCTAGAACGAGTCATTTCTCTAAGAAGTACTGGTTCGTTTTTATTCAAAAAGCCACCAGAAACTAAGATGTGATCACTGAGTGTGTGTTCATTGCTACTATACTATCACTCCATCTAAATTCCCTAAGCAGACAGGGTTTATATTATAAGCTCTTAGTTATAATGTGGTATGCCTTGGTTCTATTCCTGGGTCAGGGAGATCCACTAAAGAAGGGATAGAAAGATAAGAAATATAGGTATATATACCAACCAGTATAAATATGTCTAGAATGATCCATGTATCTATATATTGATATTGCTAACATTAGTTCGTGTTAATGTCTTTAATCCTAATCCAGTACCACATGGGTCATTCTATCCTTCTGCCTTGTTTACCTGAACCTCCACTTCAACACTGAGAAACACAGTTCCCACCATCCATGTACTTCATCCTTGGTTTTCAACTGCACTTGTATCTTTTTACTGATTCAGAGGACTGTTTGTTATCTGAGTCTGTATAGAAAATTCCTGCTGCTAAAATAATGTTACATTTATCTTAGGTCTACAAGCCATACGCTATTTGAACGCTAAAAGGATAGAGTACAGAAGTCATCCAGCTCACAGAGTTCATCCTACTGTTTGTGTCTATTTGGCCGTGAACAAAAAACTACGTATCAGAGTTTCATCTGGATTATAGGGATGCCAGCAATAGACTTTTCCACTTCTAATTGTTAGGATTTAGCTATATTTTCCCCCAAAGAGAATCTGATAGCTCTGCATGTTTCAGCTGTCTTAATCAGTTTATAATAAGATGCATAATCAAGAAGAAATTTTAAAGTTGGCCTAGATTTTTAAGTATATCACTAGTTAAAGGATAGGTTCTAATAAACTGAGACTCACGGTTAATAATAGTAAAAAGTGAAAGTTGCTCAGTCGTGTCTGACTCTTTGTGACCTCATGGACTGTATAGTCCATGGAATTCTCCAGGCCAGAATACTGGAGTTGGTAGCCTTTCCCTTCTCCAGAGCATCTTCCCAACCTAGGGATCTAACCCAGATCTCCCACATTGCAGGTGTATTCTTTACCAGCTGAGCCACCAGGGAAGTCTGTGGTTAATAATAAGAAGAGCATAAAGGGAGGTTTTAGTTTTACCAGCCACAGAAGAAGAAGGGCAGCACAGATCTACTTCCTGAGAAAGCTGCTGCCGGTCAGACTGGACTTGTTCCCACATTCCTTCGTCCCAGAGAATAGCCCAGCACCACAGTAGGGAGCGATGATACTGAGCCATCTCTTCTCTCTTTCCATTGTATTCCTATCTTCTCTATCAAAGAGAATCATCTCTAGCATAAAGGATACGGCAAACCCAGACAAGAGCAAACTGAAGTCCAAGATGGTAAAGAGAACATGAGGAATAAACCTAAGCTTTACCAATGGGATCAAGCTTCTTGATTTGAATTAACTAGATTCTAGGGCAATAAGCCCAACTTCAGAGGAGATCCCTGAGCTACCAACAGCAGCCCGGGGCCAACATTAAAGATATGCTTTCCGAATGGACAGTAAAGACTCAACAGGTCATGTTCTGTGTGTATCCAAAAGAAAAGGTAGGTATGTGTGGAAGTTATAACATGAACTACTTTATATGAATATAAAGGAAAACTCTCTGGTAGTATTGGATGCCCTAAAATATAAGAACATACTTGAAAAGGCAGTAAAATGTTTCTTAAATATGCAAGTACTTAGGAGAGATTATTGTGGAGTGAGTGGAGATCAGACCGGGACAAGATGGACTCTGAACAGACTTCCAGTCCTGAGAGACTGCAGGCCTGCTGTATCCAGTCCCTGAATGTGGATAGTATAGTACTGTGCTCAGTCCTAAGAGACTGCAGGCCCGCTGTATCCAGTCCCTGAATGTGGACAGTATAGTACTGTGCTCAGTTCTAGTGTTGACTGTCGTCTCTTTTGTACTTTTCACGTTAACTCTTCTCACTGCAACATCGTAAATAATGAATCTGAAAAATCCTTTATATATAGTTAGAAGATAAAAATGAGATCAGAGTAAGTGTTAATTCATCTTGGTTGAGGTTAAAAAAGCTTTTTAAAAGCATTTCTTGGAATGCTTTAATTTAGACGTCAAGGTATACATCAATGTTGATGAATTTTAATAAAGGTGTGAAAAAGCAAAAACACTAAAAATTGGAAACATGACCATCTTTATTTCATTAAAGTGTCACTAACTTTAATCATTCGAATTGAATACAAATACTTTAACTCAAGAAAAATCATAGGTAGACAATCAGAATAAATCTTGTATGACAAATATTAGCCTGATATTCAGAATGAAAAATTGAAAGAAGCAGGCAATCTCTAATTTC